>JTDE01004626.1:8981-33484 GCA_014338405.1 Paragonimus skrjabini miyazakii | reverse complement strand
TGGTGTCTTGTTGAGCTTGTTTGTTCTTTGCACCCACAGTTGCGGATGCCGATGTGTGTTTCACCGTAACCATCCATATGCGAGTGACTTGTTTTCGGCTATCAGTGGTGCACATTTTTTCTTGTTAACATTGTAACTGAAACGTCATTTATAAATGAGAAGTCGTGTAGACGTGAATGAGGTACAATGAGCAATTCGTTAATCTCAGGTTATGTACGCGCACGCCTCACAGTTTCATCGTTTGTGATGTAGATTGGATATGAGGGCGCGCGAGTTGGACACTATAAATCGTGGGTGAAGAAATGTAAACCAACCGTCATTTATCGACTATTTAACAAAGAAAATTGATAAGAATGGTTAGCATCCTTTAACCATCTTAATCTAGACTAGAACGTGGGCACGATTCTCACTTGTAACTCATCACATTTTTACACACGCGCCGGCTGCTAATTCAATCGCACAGAGCAAGTGAAACACATTCGTGTTGCTTGCTTCTCGGCATCGATTGTTTGCATGATTTTTACTAAATGTCAAAACATACACCTTTTCATTTGGCTCTGCCCAGATCCATCAAACTCAGTATGTCGATCACCGAAATTGAAATGTGGTAGCCGATTGGTGTCTGGAAAGCGGGCCGATGAGTCACGAGTTCGCCGCGAAAAATTAAGTGAGAGAACACTTGTGGGAAGTTTACAGAGACTTACTGCGAGGTTATTTACTCCTAAGCTTGACCACCCAAAGTGACCAGAACTTTCAAGCTACTTTCGCTAACCATCTACAACCCTGTCACTAATTTTACTTGTCTTGCGACGGAAACTGCCTGTTTCAGCATGTTTACATACTGCTTACGCTGGTCATTGTTGTCCAGCTTTGCACATTACTGGGGCTATGATATCCAATCGGGAATAGTGGTGATGTATACAGCGGATTTGTGAAAATTACTCAATACTAAGATACGTGTGCCTAAAAAACTAGAGCACCATAGTCGTGTCCGTTGTATCTGTTCTGGATGGACGAGTCGATTCCGACTGACTCTGACCGTTCGTTTTCTTCACTAGCCTGCATATGTGTATAGGGTCTGTGATATGTTAGTTGTAGTATTTGTTATTTTTTCCCCAGTAGTGTGTACTGTATAGCCTTGTTTTTGTAGTGCCTCTTTCATCCTACTAACTTTAGCAAAGGTAATAGATGTAATGATTAATAGAGAACACCGGGATTTGTTTTTTTGACTGGGCATGGAAACAATTGGGTGATATATTAGAGTGAGACTGTTTCAGTACGTTACCTTGAAGGAATGTCACGTAATCCATCTGTGGTGAGAAGTAAGCAATAGTAACCAACGAATTACTTAATTTATCCCGAATTAATGTGTTCATTCAGCGGATGCATGTGTAAACGTTCAACAAATTATACACGCTAACCGAGTCCGAACCAGCCACACTGTACTAATTACCCTACCCTCTTTCTGTCCAACAAGCGATGTTACACTTCTAGACGTATACTCGTTTTCTTCTTTGCGTTTGTTCCTTTATCTAATTCGCTATGGATCAGATCGAATAATTGCGCATTTTATTCCTACAAAACAGGTGAGTTAACAAACACATCAGTCTAGAGAATTGATGGCGAACAGTTTCTGCTGTTCAATATACTGTTTGTTTGCGTTGTGTATTTTCACATACTTATAATAAATGTTGCAATAAACAGCTTCATAGCCGAGGCGTCTTTTACGATCACGACACTCATTCACTCCTAGTGTGCCGTCTTTACTTACTGCCCACTATTTATTGTGGTCTGTTCCGATTTGTTTTTGATCCACTCCTGTCCCCTCCATTTTTGTTCATCATTTTCTAGACTGGACTATGCCGGGATTGCTTTTCTCACCGTGGGCTCGTTTATTCCCTACCTGTACTACGCGTTTTACTGCATCCTTTGGGCCAAACTGTTTTACACCAGCCTGATCGCCGTCCTCGGAACGGCCGCAATCGTGGTCTCCATGCATCGGTCATTTACCACACCACGCTACCGACCGCTGCGCGCCGGTGTTTTCATGGGACTGGGGTTATCGGGTGTGATTCCTTGTGTACACACAACCGTACTGGATGGGTTCTGGCACTCGGTCAACCAAGGCTCGCTCGGCTGGCTTGTCTTGATGGCTCTGCTCTATCTGACCGGAGCAACTATTTATGCAGTTCGCGTACCTGAACGCATTTTCCCGGGTCGATTCGATATATGGGTAAATCCGCAAACCTTTTCATCTTGTGTGCTTGTGTCCTATGCTTTCTAATTAGTGCTTTCAGTCACCAGTTTCCATCTTTGAATAAAGCGACCGAAGCTGATATTCTTACAGACACCACTTTTAACGGATACTGGTCTTGGTGCATGAATATGCCAACTTCTTCGTCATTTTTATCACTGGTGTATGATTGTCTATATTTCGCACCCTTCTACTAATCCGACCATACACTCCGTATGTCATCGGAACGTTTGTCGCTTTCCTCTTTATTCGACATGCCTGTTGACGGCTAGAGAAAACCGCAATACAGTCTGGTGAAAATATAGGCACCAGATTTGTAAACCTTGGATGCTCTGTTGAGCAATATTAGAAGATTCCGCCTTCCAGAATGTTCGCAACCGTCCACACCGTTGTTCGGGAACGCCCTGTGAAATTGTAGCATATCACAATCTTTGACCAATTTGTGTCTGTAGTGCTGTTAACTTTCAAATTACTATCGTTTTTACTTTTTGTTTGTACGTTTGCATTGATTAATCTGTCACTTATTTGATTACCGTCAAGATCAACGACAGCTCCGAACCAGCTGTCTGTAAGATGCCATCTTAATTTGCATGTTGGTCGCCTGCTTGTTTGTGAACTTATAGTGTTTAGAAGATGTAAAAACCTTTCTGCTGACTGTTTTAACGGATGTTCTTTAGGATTTCGCACAATCTGTAGTTGTTGCGTGCGTTTTATTACAATGTTTCGCATAACGCACTTCTGTCTACCAGTGGGACTTGTGCATCGACTGCTGTTGCGTTTCTGTTGACAATTATTATAAATACGGCTTTCTGTCTTCAGAGTACAGTTTACAGTTGCCAAGACCCAGTCGTTGTATTTGGTGATAACTTGTCGGATAGTACGTATCCGTTCCTATCTTTCTATACTTTAGTGGGTTCTGCATGATTTTTATGTTTCAATAGAACTTCGGGGGTTTAGACTATTTCACGTTGAGTACCAACCGTACTCAATCACAGCCCCCTCCAGACCACTTCGATAGGGAGCATTAGACTGGAATTTTGCTCTTTTTAGTGCTCATCACTGGCGAATATCCTCGTTTTGATCGGAATTTGCACTTCGGCCCTCATGTTTGTGGGACTAACATGTTAACCACAACGTCAGTAGCATCACAATGTTCATGACCGATTAATTATCCAAATGTTCAAGCACATCCTTGTGTGAATGGTGTTCAGTTTGCCCGATACTTTCGAATGAACATTAAACGCTTACCCACTTACTTTTCTTACAGTATAAATGTGACTTTGTGTTGGGTGTTTGGGTCTCATCGAGATCATTTGAAACGCAGTGTTCAGCTTCTGCTACAATACGGCACCGCAACATCCGTTGTGCCTCTATCTCTCAGAAGTGCTATCTGGATCTGTCAAATACCCGACGTAATGACCAGTTGAATAGGCTAGCTTCAGTAATGTTAGTCGCTAACCCACCTTTGGAAAGTAAAACCTGATTCTCAAACCCCCTAATATCAAGTGTACTGGACACGCTTGTATTGCACTTACTCCGTACTCATGGGTATTAACACGTGCAACAGCCATGCTCCAGTCATATGTAAACGGCCTCACTGTAGCATGTGGGCTTCAGTGATAAAAGAGACTAATCAGTTAACCTGCCGTTATTTTGTCGGAATATCTCCAGACAATCGGTTACTCTTTTTGGTACCCTTTCGTCTGTATCGTTATGCTCTTCAGTGATGTGTGACAGAGCTGCTGTAATTGTCTGGAAGTCTGTTCGTAATGCATGTTAGTTCATTGTATAAACATCGGCTGCTGTATGCTTCCGAAACGTGATCTGTTCGCGACGAAGACATCTGTAGGCTGGCTGTGTTTGGCTATCAATTTCTCCGTAATTCAGCCCACATCACGCAGGATGATTGCGTGAACAACGCTGCAGTTAGCCAACACTTATCTGGAAAAATGAGGAATGCACGACCAATTGACTAAATACTGCAAGTACACAATCTGCAGTGGTAAGGTTACGTACTTCTCGTGCCTTTTGGACGTTAATCAAATTGGGCTTTTGATACTGAGATCACTAGCGATTGAGAACACCCGCGCAATGATCAGGCCACGATATGTTAATCATATGTTAAGGCCTTCATTATTTCCATAAGGGTTATGGCTTGCTCGGTTGTGCACTTCGTAATCATTCAGTTTACAGATTAGGTACGCCATCCGAGATGCCGGCCTGCCACAATCAATGGCGTGCATGCATCTAATCTTATTTTTCTATCCTCTCGTTTTACTTCTAACCAGTTTTTTCCTGCCTTTTAATTTCACATCACTGTTGCTGTGTACAGCGGTCCTAGTTACAGTCATTGACTGTTCAAATTACTCGACTATGGCCACATTTTTGCCTCTCAGTTGATTAACAATGCTTGGTAACACATCAATGGTGCTTTTCTGATACTGACGTTGGTTACCTAAGTGAACATCTCAAAACTGTGAAGACTACGTAGGTTTTCAATGTATCTAGCCTACCTTCCTCAGTATGTGACCCAGTATGTTACTTAAAATTATTTTCAAGTGGAAACCGAAATAACTACTTACATACATTTCTTGCACCTTCATCTGGCATTTTGGTTTTACTTTTTTGCCCCAATCTTGCTTACATACGTAAGTTTGTTTCACGGTTGTAAACTCCCTCATATTCAATCACAAATCCTAGCACCTCAAATAATCATCCGAACACTGAATATGTCGAAACTGTTTAGATTGTATTACGGCTAAAGTTAGCACACTGATGTGAAAAGGTCTATGTCCACGGTTGTCTGTATCACTAGCGGTTTTCATTCACAATAGCTACAGTCATGTTTTACTATTCTGGTATTGGGTTGTCCACTAATTACAGCGCCACAGTGTCACATTGACATATGCAAAATGGTATTCACCTCGTCACCAGGAAATCACTCTGGTGTCACTCAAGTGTTTGAAGGCCGGACATGAAGGCTTCTGGGAGTCTAACAAGTTGGGTATTTATAAAATCAGCTCCTAAAAAATCATAGACAAATCGCCGAAATAGACACACTCGAAATTGATCAAATGATAGTCCGTCATTGTGAAAATAGAAGGGTTTTACATTAATGTAATTTGAGGTTGTTGTTCCAACTGGAATAAACTTTGTTTCTCCATAATGGGGCGGCACTTTCGATAGATAACGCACGGTATCATCATCAAAACGAAATTCAACCTGTCTCATTTGTTAGCGCCGATGGTGTTTGGTAGAGTTAGTCAATTGGTGAGCTTCAGTACTGGACTCATGGTGTTCGTTTAGTAGCCAGTAGCTTTAACTAATTCTACGATGTGTACGCTGATAAATCGACAGGACGCTGGTTCTGGTTTCCAATTTGTAACTGAAGTTGGTCACATGTGCATGGAAAGTACGCCAGTTTTAAAGTCGCTTTCTTGTATGGCCATCAGTGTTTGAAGCTTTTCGGTGGTGACGAGGACCGGCTGCCAATTACATGTTTCTGTGGGGTAACACCAGTGTATACTGCCTCCCACGCTAAGCACTTCATGAACATTTAAATGGCTGATTGAAAGCGCTGTCGTGCATTTCGATGTGCCCGCATGCGTTGCGTTCTTGCACCCATACGATCACTGTAACTTCTAAATCACGATTTACTCCCTTATTATTATTCGGCAAGTTTTTCCTCTTGATCACAATGAACGTCAGCTTGATTCATTTTGTCATTTCGTGAAACTCGGCCGTTCATTTATTTAGCTGTATGCGTGTTCTAGAAAAGATTCAGACCTGCCTAAATAAACGTTTTGATGTTCACCTGGCTACCGTTTTTAATCTGCTGGTTGATATTTCACTGAGCATTACTTGCTTCTTGCATCGCTTCTGAAAGCTAATCAGATTCCAACAAATACCACGGTTGTCGGATTAGTCCATATTATCTGTGTGCGCATCCTGCTTTGTCAAACCAAGTATGCATGTCAGGTGTTCAGTGACATTTTGACATAGCACGATTCCCCGCGTGATTTCTCGTTAAGTTACTCCGGTCTGGTTGCTCGAACCGAACGTTGTGGGCTATCATAATGTAGAAATCTCTTGCTGGTGATCATGTGACGTTGTTTTTGCTCTGCGATAGCACTTGTCACGCGTGAATAGGTTTCATGTGTGTTCATTCGTTTGGAATTATCCAGTTATTTACATTTATTTGTCAAGAAACTGTGCTAACTTCCAGCAAACATATTTGGTACAGTTTTTAACAGTAGAAGATTGTTGATCACGTGCCGGCTGCGTGAAGTTCCGATCGTCACAGTATGCTTGAAAAGGGTGTCTCGAGTGAATGAACATTTTTATAAGCCATGGATATTTGATACATTTCTACTTCTACGTGACTCTAGCGGATCCCAAGTCCCGATTAGCCGGTTACAGTGGCCGAAGCCGACAGACAACTCTTACCACATCCACTGCACTGCACGCACTATATCTAACATGAGTCCTACTGACCACAACCATAGAATGTGGAATTCCGCACACTGGCTTTCACGTTGTGGGATTACGGGCACTTTTGGCGAGCTTACTAGAAAGTTTACCTCTCACGGTCATCCCTTCCGATGGTTGATCCGTACGGTAAAGACTTTGTTACAATGATAGGGACAGTGGCCGTATTACAAAGTCCACTAAATCAGACCTAGTTCTTCTGACTGTGGAGGTTGATTGACAGTCCGTTAGAGATCGATTTACTTCTTCAAAGACCAACGATATAGAGCAGATCTGCAAAACTGTTTATCTCGGTTCGTACCTACTGAGAGTAGAAAGTAGACGTTAAAGATTTGGGGGGCTTGGGGTGATGGTGGAGTGAGATGAACAGACCGTCCTATCAAATTCTCAGCGATGCCTGCACTTCTGCTTACGGAGATGTTGAACAGTGAGGGAAACGCCAGTATGTGATTCGGATTGTCATAGAAAGACCCAAACAAAGACAGCCGACGTAGGCCCTGAAAAAAGAGGTGAAATGGGTAAATTTCGGTGGCATGCTATCTATTTACGTGTTTTTAAGATGTAAAGCGAGTAATGTCTGTTAACATCGATCTCTGTAGGGTCTTGTGAAAACCGAATGTCTGGTCATGTTTAAAGGACAATCTGGATGATGGAAGCATTTTTATTGGCTGTACAGATTCGTCTACTTACCGCTTGCCTGTTTCTTGCTGTTTGTTAACGCGATGCCACGCACGCATACTGACTTAGACCATACGTTAATTCCTATCGCTTGCAACTGGCTGTAGTCTGACTTAACACAAACATTTATTGGGTCATGACTCGACCTATACTGCTACCTTGGCGAGGTGGTCGGGCTTGTGTACTGTTTCGATCCGGCGGGCTATGCTGACTAGGACTCCGGTCCTTCCAGATGCAACCTTGTCAGACAGGCCAAAGGGGAGCAGTCAGACGAAAAGCAGTTACACTCATAGGATTGTATGTCGCACTACTGACCGCGTAGGAGTGCTTAGGTAGTGAGGCACGATCCTATGGGCATACAGCAGAACTATTTTCATAGTTACGGCACTGCCGTCTTCCGTATCAGGAAGAACAGGGCTAGAAAAGGTACCCTCAAACAGTGAGCACTCCGATTGCCCAACGGTTGACCGTGACCGCCGGCGTATTATCCAATACGGTCGAAAAACATATAGTATCTCGCAAAAGCTTGATGTAGCTTCCAGTACACCCACTGCGCGCAGCAGTGCTCAGATTCAGACGTTAATGTCTTATTCATAGCGCCATCGTGCTAGGCTAGCCCCTCACTACCAAATGAGTCAGATTATTGAGTCGTCGACTCCGAATAGGGTCCCCCAGGAAAGTCCTGTATCCTGTTGTCTCGCAGGTCAGAATTTTGAGTCGGAGGCTCGGGGGTGGAGTCCCTCAAGTCAACCCCCTTCCGCGGCATAAACGACCGGCAAGTATCAGAAGTTATCGTTCTCTCGACAGTGACATTACTAACCGATCACGACCTTCTCCTACTGTTTTATCTCCCATTTCTTCTGCCTTCCATGTGCCTTCGGGCGATAATTGTTTTCTGAAGCCAAGACACCTGGTAAACATTGACGCCTTCAATGTCCGCACTCTCCGACAAGTCGGTCAGTAGGCTGCTCTGGCTAGTACTCTCTCAAGTCTGGAGCTTGATGTGTGCTGTGTGTCGGAGACGCGTGTCTACGATTACAGCATCGTTATTCATTTGAGCTCACCTCTAGATAACTGTCGATCCAAGCGCTTCTATTTCAGGGTTTCTCATGACGCCGAAGCTGAATCTCGCGGTCAAGCTGGAGTGGGAATGGCACTGAGTTCCAGAGCGGAGCAATGTTCGCTCGATTGGATCCCAGTGAACAGTCGCTCGTGCGCTGTCAGACTCAATACGGCGGTTAAAGTCTGTCGACCCAAATCATAAAGATGTGTATTCATTATATCTGCGTACGCCCCAACGGACAGCTATTCGGATTTTGCTAAGGATGCGTCTTATGACGCCTTCGTTGACCTTCTGAGGCAAACTAAACACTCAGACATCATCATACTAGCGGGCGATTTTAATGCTCAGCTTGGTCGTCTTTCTCCGGATGAGAAGCGGCTAGGAGGTACGTTTGGTGTTCGGGCACAGCGCACTGACAAAGGCGAAAGATTACTACAGCTGTGCGCATCCCACGGTCTGTATATTTCGAGCACCGCATTCCAACACAGGAAGAAGCACTGTGTTACTTGGAGACCTTCATGTGCTTCTCTGTCGTGGACACATTTGGAACATATAGCAGTTAGTTACAGGTGGCGCCACTCTGTTCAAGACTGTCGTGCCTTTTGGAGCAACCACCTGGACTCGGACCATGCTGTTGTGCTTGACCGTTCTGTCTTGTCATCTGCCCAGAGGACCTACGCTCGTAAATGCAAGGTACTTAGCTACTATTCGAGTGATGAGAGTGTGAAGAACGCCTACCAGGAGGCGTTGATGGAGAAGTTGCCCAGTTTGTCATATGAGTAATCCTAATGAACACTGAGAACAAATCGTCGAAGCTCTGAGTGCATGCTGTGAACAGGCATGTTCCGAAGCAGCTGTTCAGTTTCGACAGGACTGGATTTCCGTTACGTCATTAAACCTACTGAACGAGCATCGCTCGATCTCACCTGGTTCTGAATATTATGACGACCGTTGAAAGCTCAAACGCAAGCTGACTAAAAGCTTGCGCAAAGACCGTGAGCAATACTTGGTCGAACAATTGAAACAGATGGAAAGAGCCTTTTTATGTGGGAATAGCAGAAGACTTATTTCCCTGATCCGTGGTTGTACTGGTCGTCGAGTCGGTGTCAGTGTTACCATATTTGCAAAAGATGGTTCACTTATCATGCGCCGACTTGACAGGTGGGCTGAACATTTTGAGGCACAGTTCAGCTGGCCTGAACCAGATCACGTGGAAGACGGGGCCCGAATGGTTAGTTATTGCATTCCAGACGACCCTCGAGTCTAGTGCTTCTTTTCGAAAGGAGCTGGCTGGAAAGTGTATGGGAATGCGACAGCTGCGATCAATTGTGGATGATGTTCAACTTGAAATTAACGAAATCCCCGACTACTTATCAGTAAATAAGTTAGTCGAGTTTTCGTCATATCGTGAAATGTGGAAACTTCTATTATGGCGGTCTGTAGTGATGCGATTTCTTACGGGAAACGGAAAGAATAAATCTGTACTTTGAAGTTGTGACATTCTCGTTAACTTCATCGTTCAACGTATTTCCCTAACTGACTGATACATCGCACGCCAACAGATTCTCCGTTGTCCTGGACAATTTGTAGAATCAAGCATGGTCCAAGGCGGACAGCATTGCCCCTCTACACCTGAATATGACCATCGTGTGTGACGTTCAAACCGGAAATCTTCTGTTCAGGCTTCTCTGACCTGCCGCCCCGTAGGTCAAGCGCAACGCCATATAGTCCGCTACAGTCGGCACACTTTGTGTTTTCCCGTGTACACGGGTAAACTTTGGGGTGCGCTATCCGATCTCATGTGTTCTTCTGGTTGTGGTTCGAATCCGTCTTGGAAAAGAATTGAGTCGAAACAACGCTGTAACTGCTGTAAACAGCTTCGCTTTAATTGACCGCAATAAGCGTCTATCTCTGTAGAGGCTTGTCATCCTCTTTACGTAGTCCGAGATATTCCTAAAGGTCCGTTAACTTACTTTTGATTGCTGTGAACAGGTCAGTCGCACGTCCATTTGCACTACCTCCTTCTCTGGTTTTCCAGTGAGAACTTGCTACCCGACTTTGCTATTTTGATTCATCTCAAAGTACTCGGTTGATTTCGTTTCATATTATCGAGGCCAGACGATGAGGACTACGAGGTACATATGCATGGGAAACGAGCTGCGATGTGTCACAAGATACATTTATAACCTCTAAAGGATCGTTTATGCCGGCAGTAAGCTGTAAACGATTTACAGATGTTAGGCCATTTCTGTCAGGCACTATTTAGGTAAGTGTATTCATGCCTTTTGTCGAATTGATCAAGTTCAAGATCATTTATATTTATATGGCTGCGATATTTTCCCTGCTGATATTTCGATTTACGAAGATAAGATAACTACTTCGTACTAAGTACCTAAAAATATATTGATTAAGAACAGCGTCAGGTCAGTTTGGTGGGAGACTCAAAGCGAACACTTTCTGACATGACGCATAACAACTGTCACCCCTAGATTACACGCTTGTGGTCAAAAAACTCAGCGTCCGTACAAGAAGACGATTTGTTACGAGTATAGCGTTCAATAACCGATGACGTCAGAGATGAGGAGACAGATCTGAAAACAAAACATGCGTGTACTGTTTGCACGTAATTACGTAATTACATAATCAGAGCTCTCACATGCGGCATTAATCTTCACGTAAGTCGGAGCGTAACACGATCAGCAAACGGTGTGTGATTACCAGTTCCATATGTTGCATATCTCCGATCCTGATGAATGTTCACAATCTGTGAATTCTGAAATTGATTGAGCATTCAGATCTGCTCGCAAAAACAATTGATTGTTCACAGTTGGTTTCCGGGACTAGGGTGTTAGTTGTAAGCATTACGGGTAGGCGGTTTAGCAAATTGGTTTATATAGAAGAGAGTTAATTGTAAAAGAAATCTGGATTTTAGCTAGATTCCAACGGGCGACGGAAACAGCGTACTCAAAAATCATAAGCGCGTCGCCACCCACTTGCCACTCTGTCTCAAGAAACCAGTCATGATCAAAAAAATCTGCTACCCTGGCAGAAATTACCAAGCAGTTAACAATGGAATCCAACAATGTATTGAATGGGCTGCTTGAGAAATCCTGCCAGTGTAGTTGATTACTTAGATCATTATATGGATTTCTTATGAGATGTTGTGATAGGTGGATAACTGGGTCCAGGTAAGATATTTATGTGCTTCCGTCCTGGCTCCATAGCTCACTTGGTAAGATAGTGGCAGCGTTTGGGCATGCTATTTCTGTTGCCAACTCGAATCCAGCCGGATCCCATAAGTTTCACAATCGGGTTTATGTGTTACGGGTATCGAGCATGATCCTGACCAATCGTCAGTTCAGTCACTCAGCACCTTCTGTTTTCCTGCTAGTCTGCGACTGACTGGGGTATGCGAAGTAAATTCATATTCTAGTGTGTCTTCTGGTTATTTTACTCAAGTCACTTATTGGGGTCCACTTTTATCAAATTGTGTAATAAAGCCTGGATCAGTAACAGTTCTTCACAGTGTATCGATCGCGTTACTCTGTGTGATTGTAATATCCGTTGCCGCGCATTCTCAGTCGTCACAACAGACCTGTCCCATGATTACTTCTTCCTGTTGCGTTACAGAAGGGCAAATAACGTCGTTAGTACTAGCTACTTGTTTGACTTCTGCTTTTGTGTGGATTACATTTCAAACAGTCTGCTGTCTTCCTTCGTGCACAATACAGGAACAGTTTGTGTATACCACTCGCATGGTTTACTATAAATAACATTGACTATCTTATGGTTTAGATGGGTCCCGACAAATTAAGCCATACTCGGTTAGGTTAGATGTTAGGCAGATTTCGCAGTCTTCCAGTGAACATACTGATCTTCCTGTATCACCGTACAAGAATTTTTATTATACCAACGAATGTACGTGTGTAGGTGCTGCACTGCATATCCGTTAAATGTACACCGACGTTTTACACACTCAAGCATCTTTTTAATGCGTTTCTTATTCCGTGATCCATATAATCTCATTTCATGTGAAAGTTTGTTGAAATGTTTAAGAAAAAAGTAATTCATGGTTCTACTTGTTTCGACCCAACTTGCATGTACTCCTATAGCTTCTTCTACCACTGTGGTATTCTTGTACAATGATTACGTCCTTTCAGGTCACGGCCGTTGATGATTTATCGTAACTAATCCGAACTAAATATGCGCCGTAGACGTCTGTTGGAAACTGTTTCGGATAGCTTGTGTGTATCCTCTTTTGTTCTGGTGCCTGTTTCGTGCCTCAGGTTTTTCACTGTCTACTGAACAACCTTTTACAGCTCATTGCGAACCAAATAAATGACAAACTTTTATAAGCTAGTCCTAATGGTGATGTGACCCCGACGTCCAGTCGCAGATTCCTCATTAGTATGCTACATCAATTAGCTTTGCCTACACAACACTTCGTTCGGATTTTTCGCGATTGTGCATAACAAACTTTCTGTTTCCAAATTCCTGATAGTTTGTCCACTGTGCTGGTTACGAAATTGTTGTCCGCACTCATTTTGCTCATGATGTTTGCTACCTGTAGGTTGTGTGGTCGCGCTTATACAAGCTCTGTGTTGTTTGTCGACTGGAACGTGATGTAGCCCCATCAGTAACGTTGCAATTAGTTACTAAGTGATGATTCTGTGTTCTGACTCAACTTACAACCCAGTCGGTGTCTGGAGTCAATTCAAGTGATATTCTAAACATATTCTTTTGGAACGATAGTAGTCATGTGTTTGTGTTGTCGGTACCTCTGACAGAGTTACAATGCTCAGTAGTTGCGTTGGTAGATGTAGGTTCGAGATGACCTTACCGTGATAGTCCATCTGATGAGTGGTTTGGTGGAATAACACTGCGATGGTCAGTTATTGGATTCCTAATGTGAAATCTCCGAGCTGTCGACGTGAATTCATAGTTCAGCTGGTAGTGAGTATGTTGTATATGGGCACGCAACTTCTTGTCGTTGGTACAAATCCAGGTGGATCACTTCATAATTAGAAAATTTATCATATTCCCTATCAGCATTTCCAGGGTTGTCTCCGCACCTTTGCGAGTTATTTTGATGCCTTTTTGTTTCACCTGTTTCACTGTTGAGTTGCATATCATGTAATTGTTAAGAAATGAGAAAGTCCTAGAATCTTGTCGCAATTGACACAGTTCCTGATTTTCTTTTTCGACTGAGCTCTCAGTGTCGCGGATGACCGATGTATCCAAGCCACCTGTTTATGCTTGTTTATCTTACTAGTCGTTTTCAGTCTGACTTCATTGAATCAATAAGTGTTTGGTTGATTTTCCTATTGTTCACGTCTATAACCAACATGTCATTCTTGTTTCAGTCTCTTGTTTTGGTTTTGCTTGTTTGATAGGGTTATAACATTATCCTGTTTGAATAAGGTTTGTACCGAATGCTCGAAAGTCCTTCCTTTCTCCGTAGTTTTCTTGGATGTGCCTGTATTGTAAGCTGAACTCAGTGTGAACAAACCCAGGTCACAAACGAAAACAGTACTTTTGCTTAAAACGCTGATGGTGTATATTGATTCATTTCTTCCACACACTCGAATTTGGCACTGACGTTGGACTCCGGTTTGTGTTGCTTGCTTTTGTTGTTACACGCGTCTGCTTCTGTACAAGTGAGGCATCATTGTGCATTTGTTTGTAAAAGAACGTCAGAATCTTTCCAGCTGTGCATTCCTCGGCACTCTTATATTGAATGCTGTTTGAATATGTACTGTACCATAAATTTGCACACAACTTTGGCTACCGTTGTGGTTATGACAAGTAGACAGTTTTGGTCATTTCGCTTTGCTCTCGCTCATGTGTCTATATGTGTTTTGTGTGAGATGTTCACTGGACAAGTTTATTTGCCTTGTTGCTTATTGCTGTCATGTTTACTTAGCATGTTCAACATTGTTGACTACAGAACAAATTTTGTTGTGCCTTGTACGTCACTCTTGTTCTACAACGACGTTTGTAGGAACATTTCGTTTGGATACTGAGCATTCCTCTGTGTTACTTAATTATCCTGATGTTAGCAAACACGTTTTGTTACAGTTATAAAACACCAGAGTTAAAATAAAAAGTTATGCGAAGTTTGGTATTGGTCAAACTTCATCCGATCTCATTTTTGTGTCTATGAACGCCAGTTAAGTGTTAACTGACGAACGAGTTCAATGGCACCCTGTAGATAACGGTAAACCATCGATCTATGTTGACTTGTTGATTGCTGTCAGCCAGGCGACTTCCAATGGAACTCGTGATTTTCTTTCACTCGTGTCGTTCCATGGTGGATGATATTCACAGATTCTTTTAGACAAATGCCGAGTCGTATGACCCATGCAATTTGCTGAACAATTGCAAACGAACTAGTAAATCACCATAGATGAGTTGTGGACGGGCACGTTATCCCTCAGATTTAGACTAATCGGCGGTGAACTGGTGAATGAGATAACCAGTCTGGCCGCTTTGAACGTTCTCTTAAGGGAACTAGTAAGCCGAAATGAAATGATTCGGCCGACGTATCTCCTCTGTATAGCAATCGCATGGAAATGAGCTTTCTAGCAACCCCTTGAATCTTAACGGATGCTTGAACTGTTTTCATATGTCTGATCACAAGGTTCAATCGTTTCAGCTTCCTTGGCAGTTAACTGAATCATCCAATCGATACGTAGATAATTGACATCCAGTTGGCGTTTACAAACATAACAATAAGATAGTACGAACTTTGACCAGTACGAAGCTTTGCATCTAACCGTTTTTAGTTTTATAGCTAACATCCTGATGAGATTTCATCGAAAGTATGTTTGCTGCGTTCCGTGTTCTATGGTGATTGTAACTTAGAACTGCCTTAGTATGGTGTATTGCAGCCAAGTTCACTGCACATTATTGGTTCAAGTTTGTTGTTCAATAATTGACGTAATTTACTCGACGTATGCCTAAAGGTACCCACACTTTTTTACGACAATGAGTGGCCATTCACAACTATACTTGAAGCACACGGTGTGTTGAGAATAAGCCAGTTATGTATGGACGAAACGTAATACCCTAAATCTCCACAACATGTGGAAGACAGTCAACACAAGAGTGTTTCAAGGCAATGAGGATGTACGCGAAGTGTATACTGCGCATGGTTCAGAAGTATTGCGTGGAACAACCTTTCACCCAAATCATATTTCCTTAGGGAAACACCTTAAACGGGGTTCAGGCAGTCTCCTGTCTTTATATATGTATCTGCTTAGTAATGTCTTATTCTCGCTACTTTGTCCAGCTTCATCGTGAACACACTAGACGAACTACCAAGTTCCTAATCGTATCTTGTACGTAACGTCAAATTGATGGGAGCTCTCACGAACTTCGTTGATCGGTTATGATCACGCTTCTCGGCCACTGACCCGAAGTATTGTCAATAGGGAAGGCATTGGTAGTCAATCTCTAATTGTCTGATCTACAGCTTGTAGGCCACAACTAACATCCTGATTGCTTTCGATTCAACCGCGTGCGTTCTGATTATGCTCAGAATTTCCTCTTTGGGTTTAGGCTTTTTCTTGGTAAACATCTTCCTTGTTTTGAAGTTGTTGACTCCCGTAATGGACTACGAGCATGCGGAAAAGGTTAGTAGGGTGATCATATTCCCTTTGTTTTATGTTCCATGTTGACCTCTCAGTCAGGACTAAGTTCTGTATCATTCTGGTTAGAGAAAATTTCCACCATAACCCATCAGTTTGAGGTTCGACCGAGGTATTTGTGACCAACAAGATTTTATGCACACTCATTTTGGCAGTTGAAGGTGGCTGCTACCTGATGTTCATTAAGGATGGATGACGAGTGCATGGCGATCTTACTTTGTATTTAAGTTGGAATCTTCATAAAAGAATATTTATGCTGATCGAAAATTGAATGTGTTTGGCGTTTGCAACGGGTCGAGATGAAGGTAGCTCTCCTGACCACTCATATTTGTTGTTCGAGTGAGGCAAGGCACTCCCAAATTATAGTTTAATTACATACAAATTCCTCGATCGTAAGCGATGGTCAGGGAACTAGTTGCCGAGTGGATAAGAGCGTTGGCTCGTAACGCGTTGGATTGCTAGTTCGATACCCCATTTAGACTACCCCTATCTGATGACTGAAAGTAAAGGCGAAACTGATCCTGGATTGTTAGTTTGAGGGCGAGCATCAAGAATGATTGCGAACAACCTCACCTCTTTCACCTGCTATTTGACATACATAATACAGGAAGCTCTGATCATAATCAGAGCGTATGCAGCTGCAGGCGACGCAACTGTTGAATTATTTGATAACACTTTTGGGTCAATGGCCATCCATGAGTCTTTGTCAGGGTCAACTGATCGCGTACTCGACAGTTAAATGTTGTCTCCAAATTATTTTAGGTCGATTACTCAAGAACGAGAGTATATTCGTGTAATACTCGGAATTAGGGCCTTCGAATAGTCCTAGGAATCGTACTCGACTTGAAACCTCGCACACAAGTAATAAAGAGAAGACCTCATACTCGTTGCAGTAAGCAGTTCATATTCGTGAGACAAGAAGCCAAATCTATGAAAGTACAACAGTATTTAAGAAATTACAGCCTGTCATTAGATGAACGTTAATTGGTGCAATACAGAACAAAGAAATAAACAAGTAACAGAAGGCGTGACATTGAGACTGTTTGTCCAATCATGGTGTAGTATCTTTAACGCGTCGTTTGGATCGGCTACCTATTAGATCTTCTATTATGTCGGGGTTCGGATAAGCGGTGAATCGAGTACATTTTTACCACTACTTATCGCTGAGGTTCTCCATAGCTCCTGCTTACCTGGATGACACGATTCAGGATCTGTTGATCCTTCGAGTGCATGTAGGAAGGTGTTGGAAAAGCAACAGACACAAGATACGCATCACGTTTGAGGGTAATGAGTTGCCTGAACCTCGGTTGTGTATTGCTTTTTCAAGTGACCGTGAACTGGATGAAGGGTTGTGCTACACAACTGCTCGATACCATACATGATATACACGTCACGATTGTTACTCGTTTCCACCTCTCTGGATCACTACCGATTTGACATTTTGTCACATGTTATGAACGTTCACAGTGCTGCGTCACTGCTCCTGTTTTCTCTCGCTGTGTACGTGATGCATAATTCGCACTTCCCTTCTTGTCAAGCATTACATGTTTAGATTGATGAGTGAACTAATAACTGCTTGCATTTGTAATCATCTCCCATAACGGTTGTTGGACGTGCTGGTTGCTGGCTGCATACATTGATCATGTTGTGTATCAGGCTTGATATATTGGACAATTTAGCCATTGCAAATAAGCCAATCGACATTCGTATTACACAACCGCGAACTGTGCATTTCTTTGAAGAGATGGCCATGTGACACCCTCATGGTTTACAATTGTGTGAGTGGGGTGTGTATTTTACGCGGCCCTTGGCTCATGATTGTCCGTTTTCACTATCGGTTCTGTCGTGCATACGATACTTCTCGATTCTACCCAACAGATGTTCATTACACTCTTTTTACAGCTGATTCCAACAGTTGACGTCAGTAGGCAGATAGTTGTACAAACTGTTGCCCTTCCCTATTGTATCATTTGTGTGAAAGGTTATTCCATTTTTGGATTTCCTTGAACGTGGATTTGACAGTAAACCACCACCGAGTTACCGGTTTAATGTCGGTTGTAGATTTGGGCTACCTGAAAATTCGTCTTCCTGTTGATTCCAGTTTACTAATATTTGTGAAAGTATCACTTTCACGTCCAATCTACATCATTGCTAAATGTAAACAGTTTAATTCTCAGCCTTATCACTAATATGTTTTTTAAATTGTATACTGTGTTCACATTTAGTTTGCAACACCATAAGTTTTAACACTATTTTTTTTATTGAGGAACATGTTTGGAATTCGTCAATGAATTAATTGAACGCTTCTATGATTAGATAAATTGTTTTAAAGGTTGTTGCCCCCTTAACGTCTGCTGTATTCCAGATGCTTATCAAATGGTCGAAGGTGTAGCGTTTTCGTCATTTCTCATCAATTAAGTTGTGCTCCACTGTTGTACCTTGCCATTAGTTTACTAGTCATGCTTTTGTGACATAAGTGAATATACGCTTCACTAAACCTCAGTGGTTCTGTGCCGTAAACGTTCACGCACATACGTCCATTTGATGCATTGTGAATTCACCCTAAACCCTAGTGAATGATACAAATTTTGTTTTACAAACTTGTCTGCTAATTCTCCTAATCCCATGGAAGTTCTCGATCGAGCTTGAGTCTCGTAAACGGTCGAACATAAATCATACAATACGCGATTACTTTTAGGCCTGTTGTCACCATGAAATGGAATCGTTTTGCACGTCAGTTCAGTCACTTCGGCCAACGGCATGCAGTGCTGGACGATGGTTTTAAACAATTAACGCTAATTGCTGGTCGTCAGAACTGAAGTCTTCGGCTGGGAACCCTGATCTGTCATGCGACATGCTGTCATATATTGCCGGAGTTCCATATCTGCGACAACTTCATATACCGTCTGGGTCAACTGTCGTAGGCAAACTAGATCTCGATGCGGTTTGACGGCTTGCACCTCTCGATGACTTAGTGGTCCGAACCGGGCATTGCGAAAGTCACTCATACCATGCAGGCAGTAGATAGATATCCCATAATCCCAAGTCTTCCGGCCTTCCAGGTTGGTTACTGCAAAAAGTCGGCAACATTCTTCCGGAAAAAGTACAAGCTCTAGTACACTGTCAACCACCTACTGCCTTACGATACAGGCTTTGGAGTCAAGGTCCTTGGCTGAGAACCCTAATCGTTCTCCCTTCTCAATCTGGACCTCCTGACAGTGAACCAGCCCTCACATACAACCATAAATACTCACAATACTGTTAATTCCATACTGCATTGGTTGTCTCGCAGAATAAACCGCGTCGCCCAATACGCTGCATACAACGGGGTGGATGGGTGAAAACATGCTACTGCTGATCTCCGTACCACGATTTCTAGTCATTTCTCCACAGGTTCCGCAACAGATGTAGCCAGTTATAGTAACACTGTGCTTACCGCTCAACCTCAGACGTCCATCTTCCCTTACCTGGGTCTAAAGTGCGAATATATATGGGCGCTTTCAAAGTCCGTACTCTGAAACAGACCGCTCTCGCACGGACTGCATACTCGTTTAATATCGATATCAGCTGCGCTTCAGAGACTAAAATGCATGATAGTAATCAACGCATTGAACTTATAGCACCTGCACTGTCTACTCGATACTAGTTATACACTTGGGGTGATTCCACGACCGACGCTACTGGTCAGGATGGAGTAGGTATAGTCCTCAGCACGACGGCCGCAGCCGCATTGGAATGTTGGATTCCTGTTAACAGTAGAGTTCGTGCCATTCGCTTGACAGTTTTTGTTAAGACTGGCCGTAGACGCAAAATCCTCAGATATCTTTTCATTGCCTATGCTTCTGCTCCAGCTGCCTGTAGTATCGTCGGTACCTAAGCCTCAGTTTATTCAGATCTGGTCCGCTCTCTTTCGGTCCACACATAGTTCTGATATAGTCGTTCTGGCCAAAGATTTGGACACCTAGGTCGACTACCTTAGTGAGGTCGAGTCTCGTTTAGGTGGCAGGTTTGGAATATCATCACACCGTTCGGATAATGGCTGACGACTGTTTCAACTGTGCAGTGAACACGAGCTATTTTTAGCCAACACTAGTTTTAGACATGATGCGCATCATTATTATACTTGGCGTCCTCTTCTCCGAATCGGATCGGGTTCGAGCTAGACTACTTAAGTGTTAGTTATAGGTGGCTTGGCTCTGTTCAGGCTTGTCACTCCTATTAGGGCACAGACTTGGATTCAGGCTATAGCCTGAGGAGGGTAGAGAGATTTTGAAAAGATGAGTCAAAGTTGTATTTCAATATGGAAGTACATATTAGTGCGTTTTAACTAAGATTAAGAAGAGGAATAAGGATTTGAATTTATACTATGTGTCGAACAAAATCTTCAGCACACAAATGCACCAATAAAGCTGGACCACCGTGACCCGAAATTCAACAAGTCGGCACATGGCTCTGTGCTTCTACACATCGTGATACAGAACCTTCAAAGGCCAATGCTTCCTATTCCGCTTTACAATCTCGTAGTCCATTGGCCCTGTAGAAATGTCGAGTTAACTGGAATTAATCGTAGTTTCTTGCCAATAAGAATTCTCTTCCCGATCATCACCATGTGGGCGTGGTCGTTAACGAGCTGGATTTGTACACTGGGATTGTTTTGTTGGCTGTGTGTGAAACCTGTTTAGAAGTCGTTTCAGGCATCCGTGGTTGTCTTTGTTATTCTCGAACCCAGTTTTTCTAGTTTCTACGTTCTACGAGGTCTGGAGCAGGTGGTTAATATCTTCGTCTTAGACTATGATTGTGATAGTTGTTCAATAACTGCTCGTATATTTTCGATGACCATGACATTTTACGATCTTCGTTTCTTTCAGCTGATTGATTTCGTTTAATATTGGATTCACTTCGTCTTTAGTTTCAGAGTCATCAAATTTTCCACGTGTTTGTTGTGGTAGCTGCGTTCGTCCACTACCATGGACTGAGTAAATTAGCCGATTATCGCATAACTGTAGGAGATTGCAAGCCCACCGCAGAAAACCTGCTATTTCCGCCATCCGACTTGGACGGCTTACAATTGGACCTGTTCAGGCCGAATGCTCATGTTCTTTGATTAGATATTCTCACATGAAAGACCATGGTTTGTGCCCTATCTATGCATTTTACACCTTCCCGTCGTGATTTGTTCTCTACCCCCTCATTTTTATCGTGTTCACTTGTTTGAACTTCTGTGATTTACGATTCTCTTGAGTGGATTTTTGAGCAAAACGTTTATTCTCATCTCTTGCTCTGTTGGTTCAGATATCCTCCGCTTTTTGTTTCACAGGTGGTTTCTGTGATTCGTTCGTTTATTATTACTGTTGTTCCTATCGCTGTTGATTTCAAACTTTTCAATACTTCATTTTTAACTTTCTGTACAATTTATTCAAGGATATTCGTGTCAAGTTTCATTGGGCCATGCCTCACTGTCCTTACATTTTTTTTATGTATATTTCTGCCACCACCAATCGGAGCACGACTGAAACTGTGAATCAGTGTTTCATTGTTTGAGCCATGGTTTTTAAAATGAAACTCTGCTAGTAAATTTTCTTTTTTCCTATTTATTTGAAACTTTGTACATTCTTCCTCGGAAAAAATACTGTTAGAAGACTGGGATTTTTATGGTTCTAACAATCGGATACGCTGAATTTGTTATCTTTGCGTGTGTTTTTTTACGTCGTCCCTATCATGTGCATCAGAAATCGGTAATGATTTCAATCACTATCGACACGTATTCGTTTGTTGCAGCGGTTCCTAATCAGTTCGTGTTTTATTTGAACAGTAGAATCGATAATGTTACCGAAGTGTACTATTAACTATGTACAGGAATCAATGCGAAGACCGGGCATGGTTTAACCATGTCGCCTTGTTACCATTAGGCTGAATGTCACACAGGAAAGGTTGTAGATTCTCATTTTCAAACGTTTGAATCGAACTGCTATCCCGCTTTCTGATATTACCTCCTAGGGAGCTATATCGTCCGGCTTCTAAACAAAATTAGCAAAACGACATTTAAAAGTTCTTATAATAGTTATTTGTTCGAAGAAAGTTTAAATCGTGAATTAGCTTGTTGCTATTTGTTATTCTACCGTTTCTCAGTATTAATTGTATCGTTTACATGAGTACTTCACTATTGAGTTCGTAGCTTGCTCCTGCTGCGTACTGTTGTTTATGATGTAACAGTGATCAAGCTATATCAATTTTTCTTGTTCATTTCATCGGTCAAAGCTACCAGTGATTTTGTAACGAATCCAAATAGAAAGAAAAGTTGATTATAACGAACACTGAAAGCGATTGAAGTTAGAGCACTGCGGTAAAGTCCTCAAGCCTTGTATCAGCAAACAACAGATATCGACGGCGTGATTCTCTGAAGTACGTGCAACAGCTGCCTGTTGACCTCTGTGCGTAGGTATTTCACTGTTGAAGGTATCAAGCTTAAATGGCGGTCGACTAGCGGATAGGGTTTATGCCTCTCATGCAAATAAAACCCCGATGTTTGACAAACCATCATTCTGGCTATGACGTCTGTCGCGACCGGCAAGTGAGCTAAGTCTCTGGTGTGTGAAAAATGGGATTTTGGGGGTAACCAAATAAAGAGTTGCTCGGCAAAAGACGACGAATCTGGACGAAATTCCGTGATGCAGTTAACTGTAGCATGGGAGAAAAGTCAGTTACCGACACTTCGACGACTGATTTCTGACAGAAGACCAAAACAACACTCGTAAGTAATATGAGCCCCATTCTGGAATTTTGGGGGTGGGGTTTCTCAGTTACCCAGGCCGAAGAAGTGGGTTGACCTGATAAGTCTATCTTGATGCCCATGGTTCCAAAGAAGCGTAATTCACAATCGGCAAGGCGAATCATAGAATCCGCAATCCATTGGGGCCTGTGACCAGCAGTGAATCGGTTCATAGCCCCCCGGGTAGGGTCCGTCTATTCAAGGTGCCAAGTGCATCCTGCAGGAGGTTGCGACGGAAGCAACGCAACAGTTCGTGGATCAACCAACTAGTGTGGAACGGATGTGGTGTATCAGTCCGCCCAGGAAGTCCAAAATCGACAAGATTGTTGAGAAGTGTACCTCCCATATCCAAGGACCGTCGATCGATCCGGATCATACACCCTTCAAATGGAGCCTAACCATTCAAGGTATCCGGTACTCCAGGCATACCCGTAGGAGCTGGTGATTATCAATGTGATACGTACGCCGTCCTCCGGGTTTCCCTATGGTTAGCTTACACTAGAGATGTCAGCAGTCGTATGGGCAGCAAGCCAAACGAACGGCACATTGTCATGCAGCTTATGTGTTCTCGCTGGAGCACCCAAAATTCTGTGACGGCGTAACACACGCCATGTCGTTATACCATCGAGGAACTTACGTGGTGCATTCTAGGAGACCCGGCTGCCAGCCGTGACCTCACCGCGCCCTGGTAGTGCCACTGCCCGTTGCCTGTGGCTGTTCATTCGCCGGGAGAACCCCGCTTAATTTGCTGTTAATCCTCAAGCGGAAAACCGTTCCTCAATCCGCAGTCTAATGAAGGGCTCGGTAGCGCTGAGCTAGCCCACCCGTCTACTACAGTAACGCGTAGAACTCCTTGTGCCGTCTGCGATCGACGTAGCCATACGTCTGCTAACCTTGCTTTCTTCACCAGCCGTCCATGGTTCAAAGAACACGTTCGGCAAGTTGACGGAGAATTCCCTGGAATGTGTACTGTCCACAATTTGCAAATATTTCATAATTCATTTTTGTGCATTTTGTATTTATCGTTCCACCTTCATCTGTACACTTGTTTAAAACCATCGTCATCACTTTTTTAATTGAATCGTCAACATGACTAGACGGGAGTTTGTGCGCACAATCTCATGTTTACCTTTCAGCCTATCCGTCACCGTTACGACTCTTCTTTGGTACTACCATATTTTGGGCAGTTGATTGATTAATCCACCACAAAATAGGTGAGTCCGACGTGACCCAATCTTGTAGAGTACTAATCAATCAAATGATAAGAACGCCCAAAATATGGTGGCATCAAAGAAGAGTCGTAACGGTGACGGATAGGCTGAAAGGTAGACGTACAATTTAAACGGAAGATGTATCGATAAAATAGGAACGACTCACTGATAAGTCAGAATCCGTTAGATTGAACAGACCACCACAAGAAGGAAAGACAGCGCCAGGGAGCAGATTCGTTAGACGACCGATAGATGATAATAATATATTTCTCAACGCATTTGTGAGAAACACGCTCTGATGTGCGCGATCATGTAAGATAATTACATGCGTTACAAAGCAACAAATATATACATACCCAGTAAACACGCGGCCGACTCGGCCAAGTAGGCC
>JTDE01004624.1:0-13022 GCA_014338405.1 Paragonimus skrjabini miyazakii | reverse complement strand
TATGTTTGAATGTGGACGTAGCTCTTTTTTAGTGGTTAGGTCCCCTCCCCTCCCTCTTTTTTCTTCTCTCTTCCTAAACAGGGTTTGTTTCTTCTTCTTCTTCATGGTTGTGTGGCAGTTAAGCATCAGTGTGAATCACTGATGTGTTGCTGTCTATGATGATGATGATGAATTGTCCAGTAGCGGTGTTATTCAACCAGTCAAGTTGTAATTCTACTTTGCCTCACTTTTCACCTTCGCGTGATAACTTTTCTCTAAAACTAAGACAACTGGCAACCACTGACCTCTTAAAAGGTCACTTTCGCCTATTGGTAGGTCAGCAATTCCTCAAGCACATCAGGAATTTGAGTGTGCTATGTCTACGATGCGGGAGCCAATTATTCTAGGAACGTTATCCACTTGGGCTCATCAGCAGACAACCTTAAATTCAAGCTCCTCTACCTCAATGCAACTGGCGAGGCTACACCTGGATCTTGTGGTCAAGTCGGAATAGAAATCGAACTCGGTCCCAAGGCAGACCATTGCCCGCTCGATTATATCCCAGTGAGGAGCTGTTTGTGTGTTGTAAGACAACGTGTCGGATAATGTCCATCAAAGTAAATCGCAAAATAACTCTGGACCCATCACACAGAACCCTGCTTACAAATAACGACACACTTTTCATTGTGACATTGTTACAATGAAAGTTCACCCTTTTAATTCCAAGAAGGGGCAAACGTTTAGGTTTCGAACGTCAAATCTACCGACCACACGAACTTATGACACCGGTAGATATAATCACTGGGCACGACATTCCTGTTACCTTGATCAATACGCAACTTCGAGTAACTACTTCCCTCGTGCTTTTCATTCGCATCCGTTGGTTTAATATCTTAGCCGAATTTCTCCCCAAGTCCATGTTTCTACGTCTTCAGTAAGATATAGATGCTGTGAACTGATAAAATGGTCAAGGGTTTCAGTATGTTTCGGCCAGATGGGAGAGGACACGCAAAGATCGAAGCCATTTCCCACACTACACAATAAGTCATATATGTCCGGAAATTACTGAGTTTCAATATGACTCAGGAGATAGCAAGACAAATGACACGGGACCAGTTTTTCTTTAATGGAGGTAGAAACTTGCCGTAAGTGCTATGTGACCTTAGGACCAATTTCCTGCAAGCACATTGATTGGTTCGAAACCTTAGTGTTATGGTGGATTTGAACGCTGTCATCGCATGCGATCTGTAGCTTTATGAAAAATCCCAGAAAATGACATCGATATTTTCAGGATACTTACGGTTAAAATGTAAACATCACACAAACCAGTGTCTCTCTCCAAGAACAACACCCCTCTACGAGAACCAGTGCTAGCGTCCTCCGTAGGTATTCGTCTTAATGAAAGCACTGCATTTGTATACGCTCACTCGTCCGTCTGTTTTAAAAACACTCATTACAGAACGTCACATGAATCCACGTACCCACACTACGCTCGGGCTAGTGTCAAGCGGATACGTCCGAAATCCGGCTCATTGTGTGACAAGCCAGCAGACTTGGAACGTTCTCGCTGTTCAAATTCCAGGTTTCCTTTAAATACGTAGGCGATCGTCGAAACGCGTTGTAGTTCAGACGTTGCTAGGGTCCCCACGCTGCCCTCATCGATCATACGAAAGAGATCAAACATTCAGTTATCGTCGTATGAAGGGGCAGTTTGAATACTCAAATTGGTTGTCTGGCAACAGAAGGGAAGTGGCTGGGTGGTGGGTCCAGTGTTCGAGCGCAACGCACCGGTCAAGGGTGAGAGACAACTGTCAAAATGTTTTCCATGGTCTTTGTGCTGCCTTTCAACAGAGAAGTTTTGAGTCATATGGGGACCACCCTATACACACAACATCGATATAACAGCCAGTTATAGATGTCATCACGTTGGAGCATCCACCTGGACCCAGACGATATCGCCGTTCCTGAGAGCTCACTACTGCCGTTTACGTTTGTAAACATAGGGTGGTTAACAGGCCGTCGGATAAATGTGTGACGAACGCTTAGCAGGCGGCATTGATAAACAGATCGTCCATATCAAGTTGGGTACCGAATATAACCGGGGAAAACTTGAACGCTGATTGACAAAATGTTTGCACAAAGAAAGTGAGGATCGCGCAGTTGAACGATAATAAAGGTAGGACAAGGTGTTCTGTTTTGGAATAGCACCGTGCTATACTCCTTCATTCAGGGTCACTCTAGCCGTCGACTAGCTGTGAACGAAACCATAGTCTAAGAATATGCATGGACAAGTGTTTTGGTTTTTATCACTGCCTGATCTCTTCTCCGGCTTAGCCGTCGACATGAACGACACCTTACAAGCTGGACTGTGGAATTTCTTTCTGGAATCACGCTGGTAGCGGTGGAATGCACAGATGATGTTAGATAACTTAACCCTTCCCTACTGGTGACATGCATACCATGCCGAAGAATGGACAGGTCTGTATGAAGTGAGTGCCACACTTATTCAAAGTGGTACTTCAAAACTGTAGCATTCCCACTCTTATCCGCCTTACAACAGACAATCCGCTTGCATAACCCTTCTAGATAGCAAAACCTTACCAGTTTATAACATCGATGTGGAAGTTTCGGCTTTGCTAACTTGCGTCGTCTGGGCGTCGACAGGGCATTCGGTTGTCATATAAATGAAAAGTGGATAACCTCTGAATGCCGTTACAAAAATCGACCCGCTCCTAAAGAAGACATGCAGAGTTTAGCCGTCTCTTAACCCGCATAATGCAGGATGATCACGTGAATACCACTGCCGTTCGCCAACGTGCATTTTTAGACATCATACAAGCAACTGGTTGGTCGAATTCTAAAACGGTCTTCGATGGTTTAGTTTATGTGCTCTATACGTCATCTGGACAGCATTCATCGAGACCATCAACGATTGAATGAATCAGCGAAGTGATCGGGTAATGACACGATGTCCCTGACATATCCATTAGGTTGAAATCTCACATCGCTCACTGGACCTTTTCATCCGATTTGACGGCCTTACACAGTCCATGGCTTACCTGTGGTAAAGCCACTTACACATACGCCTGTTAAGAATAGTAACTGTCCTCATGTGATGTCTCTTTTCACATCATGACAACTGCACTGTTTGCACGGTTAGACCACTTGGCAACTTCACTTTTCGAAGTTTTGAACCTCCCGTTACCACAAAGCTACTGCATCCGTACCAACTTACATGCATCTTACAAACCCGGATGAATATTTCCTTCCGAGGACTGAAAATCCTCTCAAATTAACCTGCATTTTCGTAAGTACGGAGGTATAAAACGGACAGTAGGTGCGACCGATTTTCGTACTGGTTTGCCAGGCCACTGAGACTCCCTACTATTCCTTGTCTTTTGTTGTCATGTCCAGAAGGCAACTGAAGCAGACAAGACACAACAATTCGGTTTTCTTCCATTGCTTTTGATATAATTTTCTTTTGGACCACTCCGCGTCGTCGTTGTAGTCAGCAGCTATCTGAACCAGAGTACGTTTGATACGGCTCATGGCCGCGGATTTTATTCTCATTGCGTGGTTCACACAGCCTGGATGCAGCATTCGGGCTACGAGGCCTAGTTACCATGTATTATGACATTACACTAAACAGGCCCTAAGGTCACCAACCTCGTGTTCAGCGTGCAACTTGACCGCTTAGGCGGCTCTAACGCCCACATACCTGCTCTATTGCCGCTAAGACAAGAAAAGCAACTTACTCGTCGGGCGGATGAGCATACTGGAATCCGTGTGTGCTTATACGCATGCCCCAACCCTATTTAGTTTGCATTTCAATGTCATTCATTAAGGGTGAGTACCGAACAGATGGACGCCAACTGAATATTCGAAGATTCGGTTCCTCAACCCGAATACATACCCCAACGATGCACATGCTTCTGTTCGCAGATGACATCGAGCTGATTGCACACAGCGAAGTCGGAATTCAGCAATTGGAAACGGCCTTCGTGACCACGGCATCCAAGTTTGGATTGAATATCAACATAGGTAAGACATTTTCGTTCTTTCAATCTTCTTCAGACGGAGGTGCTCTTCCTGCACCTGGGTCTGAAATTCGCATCAATGAAGATGTTATCGACAGCTGCGCAGACTTCCGATAATTGGGTAGCAATTTGTCCACAGATCGCGAGCTACGAGCTCGTGTGACAAAGGCTAGTACTGCTTTTGGACGTCTTGAAAGACGTGTTTGGAAGAACCACAGCCTGAAGCCAGGCACTAAGCTCTTTGTCTATCGTTCAATGGCGTTGTCTATATTGCTGTACGGCTGTGAAACGTGGACATTGTATCAGCGAAATGTGCGTTATCTAGACCGCTTCCATCTGCAATGTCTGAAGCGCGTCTTGGGTATTCGGTGGTCAGACATGGTTTCGAACACTGAGGTACAGTGACAAGCGGATGTGGACGGAATGGAAGCCCTGTTGATGTTGAATCAGCTTCGTTGGCTGAGTCACGTCCGTCGGATGGGCGATGACCGTATCCTGAAACAGGCGTTATGTGGACAATTGAGATCAGATGAGCGAAATCCTGGTGGTCAAAAGCGGAGATACCAGGATGCTGTGCATGTAAGTCTTTCACGTTGTAACATTGATTTTAGATGTTGGAAAGACTTGGTGTTGAACCGGACAGTTTGGAGAAATATGAATCGGACGGTTGTACGCAAGTTCAATGAGCAACAACTGGACGGTCCCAAACTAATTCTTGCATTATATTTTCAATATTTCTGCTCTCAGTTCATTTCCCGAGTGATAGGGGCTATAATTTGGAGCTAATCTATCAATTGGCTAACTATCACTGGCCGGCTGGACACAAAGGCCACATCCACACGTCTTCTGGTCTTATTGTAGCGAAAAGGCGTCCAATAAAGCACAATCTTTATTATCCAACACGCTAGTTCACATGCCACGCGCGCGCTCGCGTTTATGAGCCAGAATTCTAGTCTACAACACCCCGAGGTTTCCGCTCACACGTCGTGTGCACTTCTGTGTGGTTTATGTGGGTGATCGGCGCCTCCTATCCGGGAGTTTTCCGCCTGCCAATCTTCGTCCGATTTCGTTGAGCGATGACTCGTCCGGTCGCTCGGCTTGTTCTCCATCTATTCACTGTGAGCTTTGACTGTCCTCCACGACCGTGTCGAGATATTCCCCCGAGTGTTGGAATAATCGAGCCTTCGATTTGGTCGTCCATCCTATTTTTCGTGCCATCTCTCGCCCGTTGGTCCGATCCGATCGAGTGATGACTCATCAAATTGCCTTTGTTGTCGGCCGTCCGATCGTTGAGGGTTTGTGGACGTGCCTCCCCCCCGCGTTGAGGCATTCCGCCGAGTGTTTGAATACTCGCCCCTCCGGCCTGACAATTCATCACATTATTCCTTCGGGTGTGGTGCGATTGGGACTGCAATTGGTGCAGCGCAAGGCAATTGCGGTGCCTTGGCCCTTGTCACTGTGACAAGCTAAGCCGAAGCGAATGCCGCCAGACATACGTATGCACTGACATATTGACTGAAACGTACGCGCTCCTAAAAGTCAGCCCACAACACACTGTGGATGCTCGTTCGCCTCACTGACCGGTACGACACTACCTCTCTGATGTTACATAACAGAGGTGCGATACCAGAAGAATCAGACGGAGAGGGATGGAGGATAGATGAAACATGCCAACTATTCACCGAAGTAGTTGAGATGTGTTCCCTGACTTTAGTCTGTCGGTCATTAGCCACGAGTCAGAAGAAACCAACCGGTTTGTCTGGAAAAGGTAATGGAATTCCGACGAAGTCTTATGGGGCTTTGACAAAAAATGTTGGGAAAATGTAAACGATACCTCTGACTATGTGGCACATTGCCTATAATCGGACGATGGACTGTCTAGGTTTACGTCACTATCATTTCTTTTTTCGTAATCAGAGATGAAACTTGTTGCAAAGAACGCGTTTCTTGTGATATCAACGAAACAGATACTTGGAATGAATCTCTTGGTATATAACGGGATTTTTGGGGTCGCCTCATAGTTTTTTTTAGTAGAATGTGTACTGGTGTCCTTGGTTTTAAGGAGATCCTTTGTAGATGTACCGCACAATTCACCAGGTTTCTTTCTTGCTTGTCTTACGGATAGCCGGGTTCGATGTAAATCGAACGTGGTAAATAAGTCCGTTGTTTTTACGCATGACTGTTGAGTCGATGACCCACGTAGATTCGCAGTTTCAATCGCAGAGAAAATTTGCAACTAAGGATGCTTTGGATCCCTAATCTTCAGACCAACTCTGGTGTATAGTCGCTAGTAACCACTAACAAACACCAAACCGTCTTTGAAGATTACCTTTTTGGGCTCGATTAATGAGAGCCTAGCCGGAATGTATGGCTTTGTCATCAAGGAGGCATGTTTGATCATGGTGTCTGGGCGAAGCTGACGCGATGTCATTTTTCCTTACGATCCAGGTGTTGTGAATAAATGAAAATGATTGTAGAATCTATGAGACGGAATAATGGTTTGGTCCTCAGCGACATTTCAGCACCTCAGGGGATAATGGTCGGTAAACGATGATAGTACAGGCCCCTAAAATTAGTTCATTGAACACTTTTCTTTACGACTTTCAATGTGTTTATGTATACATTTAAGTCACATTATTTCATCTGCATATCATGTAAGAAGTTACATTGTAATACTTTCGACTTGGCTGTACCACTTGCCTGATGGAGAGCAATGCGTTATTCCGTAAAACCATTTCTAACAGGAGTTCATGAAGGATCATTTACCTCTGACTGCAAAATACTTTTGTATTGTTGTGTAGGAATACAGCGTCAATACCGATTCTGGATTTCGTTGCACTACTTATAAGATACATCATTTTAATCGGATAGGAACGTTTGTGAGGCAATGAAGCCCGTTCCACATGTCGGTAACAACGGCAATAGTTATTATTTAAGTGTCCCTTGATAGTGGCTTGTTTTTTGACGACACATTCGCTCCACTTAACTTAAACAACTTGACACAACTGCAGTAGTTGCAGGAGTGGATAAACCTTTGACAGCTTTTTATGACACGCTTAAATTGACATTATTTTCCAAGTGATTATTCTTTGTGATTATGTATGCTCATATAGACTGAGCATCACCCATAAATGATCGCAGCTGTCGCATCCCCATAGACTTTCCAGTCGGCCCCTTTCGAAAAGAAGTACTAGACTCGAGTTTCGCTCTCATTGGAGCTCGTCAGTAGTGCATATCATTGCCACTGCCGAAACTTGAACCACGGACATGCTGTTCATGGGGCAATCGTGTTTACCACTGCGCCATTGACCTCACATTAGGCACGACCGAATTACCATATGTGAACGCTCAACCACTTTCGCTTGTGAGTAATGGTCAGTAATTGTGTATATTACTAATCAGCACTCATAAGTAGTTGAAAAAATGAACAAAATATGGGACGTGAGGTCAATGGCGCAGTGGTAAACACGGTTGCCTCATGAACAGCATGTCCGTGGTTCAAGTCCCGGCAATGGCGATGATATGCACTACTGACGAGCTCTAATGAGAACGAAACTCGAGTCTAGTACTTCTTTTCGAAAGCGGTCGACTGGAAAATCTACAGGAGTGCGACAGCTGCGATCAATTGTGGGTGATGTTTAACTTGAAAATATGGGACACCCAAAGGCTAAGATCGGGAACGGTATTATTTCTTAATGAATACGCTAACACATTATTTAATAGAGTGGACATAAAGACTAGGGAAGAACCTGTTAGTATTCAGATGTCATTTATGGAATGGTGAAATGAGAGAGTACCACAAGTCAACATCCTTCTAAATCGATGTCTGTCAAACTGCTTCCGCAGAAAATAGCCTCGTTCATTGGTGTGTAATAATAAAAACTTTCGGTGGGTTTATAAGTCGATCCAATTGTAGTCTCCTGCTGAGCAGTGAACGCGATTGATGATAGGGGACCCCTAGTTTGCTGAATTTGATAGGAGCACTAATTAGTTCTTGTCGTATCTCTGGGCGGCCAAAGGTGAATTTTTGTTTCACTTCAGGCGTCCGGTTACTTGAAGATCGTCTGGCGCATTGACTTAGTGCCAGCTAATGTTGAAAGGGACGACCGGATGCTGATACAGAAGCTGCATCTAAAGTCGTAGTTTCAGGCGGTGCTCGAGTTGTCTCTTCAATTATCTTGTTCTAGTCTTTCTGACTTTCGTCGGAAGTTTCCTCTTCGGGTTGAAGGAGACGTCGAGTTTTTTCCCCGACTGGGCTAAATCTGAGGGAGGTTGTCTGTGATGGTAAACCGGCTGGGTTTCTGTCATGGTCGTCCTCTGATGCGCATCAGATACTGCGTAAGTAGAATGTTTGTTAAATTGAGCTGCAATTCTCGTTCACTCCGTTTCGTGTGGATGCGTTTCAGGGAATCCCTTGAGTTGCAGGATAAGTTGAACTCAGTCGCGTATGTCATATAGTCTAGAGAGCCTCAGAGGATCGGAATAAAGGTGGGGACCGTGGGAGGATGACGAGGGTGAAGAAGAGAAAGAAAAAGGAGTCCCCCTCATTCAATTCCTAACAGGGTGAGAGAGACAGGCTTTTGAAAAATTAAGCATTAAAAATCTAAACGTTCTGGGGGAGGCCACAACGCCGCAGTCGCTCGAAGGAAGGAATGGTTGCCGTTGTCTCACCTTCTCCCCGACTTAGTTCCTACAGTGTGGTCTAAGTGGTACTCACATTTCCATTTGCATATTGGCACTCACGCAGCCACCGGTGCTTCAACCCTATTTTAAGTTGGAACACGCACGCACGCATGCGGTCATCAACTTAGCACTCAGCCGATTGAAATTTCCCAAATGGATATGACTAGATGCGATTGAAGCACGGACTTGTATGACGTCTTTGGACCAGAATCAGACCAACGATGGATATGGACACAGTTGCACGCTAGCATTATACTGTCACGATAAAGATCACTAAATTAAGGTTGTACATCAGTTTCGACTATAATGATCAACAGCATCGGCTTAGCACTTTTTATGGACTACCCTTGAATTGTTGTTATCTGTTAGTAGGTACTAAAACAGTCACGCATAAGCGTTTCATTACAGAATCAAGGAACACATGGTCGAAAGCCGTGGATATGCTAATATTAACGAAATACAAGGCACACTTTTTAGGTTGGGGAAAGAAAGGCCGTTATGATCAACGGTGTATAGGTGAGATCAACCGCCACAAAAAGATAAAGCAAACGGATGTTGTCCATTCGAAAAACTGGACCACCATCAATAGACAGTACGTTGATGAACCAACGGTAGTAACCGATTTCATAAGAATGAGTGGAAGTCTGAAAATGGCGCACGGTAGTTGGACTTTTAAAGGAAGGTCAATCTGGAGGTGTTGTTGCTCGGCAGTGAACGTCCTGTAACGGAAGGCAAATTAAGGAGGACAGAAAGGAGTACTGGAATATCTTTTCAGGGTCGGTGGTAGTCAGGTAATCTGGGTATGATTCAATCTTCTAAGTGGTTGCTTCATTTATATACCTCCGAAGGTATAATGAAAGCGCTGGAGTTATACCTCCCTAAACTAGGCTTTTAAAAATTGGCTTTCCATTGATCTACCTGTGATTTTCACTGGCGAATGAGTACTCTGTAGGGATGTGGAGTTTGAAGTCAGTATCCGACAACCACAGCTTCCCCAATAGAACGTCCCGGTATGACCGATACTTGTATATTTTGAGTATCCCGTACACAGTGAACCTGACGGTGCTACATTCTTGAACGAGCCGAATGACGATCAATTAGGGACTATTTTTCACGAGTCATAGAGTACTGTTAGTAAAAAGGCCACCTGTGGATGTAAGCGGTCGACCAATTAATTACGAGTCATGAACACCGTCCGTTATAACATACTTTTTCATCAGCATTCGAACTGATTAACAGGTAATTGATCGCGCAGTATATTGGACTTGCCAGTGGTTTCCTCTACACCGAAAAAGTCGGTCGCACAAGCAAAAACCAGTTCAGTACACCGTTCAGTTGTCAGATTACCCATATGTCGTTCTCTTACCTGTGTTCCAGTAATGTGGTCTGTTTCCAGCATGACAAATTCGTCCAGGCTAATTCGTGTGTAGCTGCAGTCCAACATAACTCAACATAACCAGATTCAAACAGAGAGACAGACAGACGCACATAGAACGAACTAGTCAACCCAGAGCCCGCAAGTCCAGCTTGTCTTCGTTGACATCGAAGTATCCATTCTAAACCACCATCAGAAACATTTACGATTGCAATCTGTACAGCTTTAGAGAAGTCCGTTTGTAAACAAGCACAAAACTTGTAAGAGGTGCGTTACACCTCTCATTTGGCCCAGCTCGATCGGTACACACATGCATCGACATGTTATCCTTGGTCCTATGATGTTAATGTTTTGTACCGATCCAAACTAAAGGGCCTTCGCATCGTGGATATATCATATGTCAGGATGGAGCCGGTTTCTATAGAACAGAGCACCTCAATCCACGTCGATTTCGATCACGCAACACGTTGCCTTCATCACGGTACCCATATACGGTTGACATGGTCATATAAAGCGTTTCAAATACGTTACGTTCAAAAGGAGTGGGGAAAAACGGCTCCATAACAAGGCTACAAAACTGAGACATGTCTAGCGACGCTTATTGTTTTGTCAGCATGGCTGTAAAACTTCACATCAGAGTCCATAACGGGAGCGGTGAACCTAAAAACACAGCATGAGATGTTTCATATTCGATGGGGAATCTGTCAATCTTCGCCCAATCTTGTAAACCTGCTTTGCTCATGAATGTACCCTTTTATTTTCTAATGTTTGGTGAAGGAATTATCGTGATAGCACAATCTGTTAGGGAAGTATCATATTTTTGCCTTGTCCATTTACACCCATCCATGCATGTTGGTTCACAGCCCAGCGTTTCATTTCAAGCACTAAAACGTTTACAGGGGTGGTTGTCAACGGTCAGGCATTGCCGCCGTCGGACTCCGATGGTCAGAACACTTGGGTAAACTTAAAATTTCCGAGGTGAATATCACCTACAATTGATCGCAGCTGTCGCATTCCCACAGACCTCCCACTCGGCGCCATTCGAAAAGCACTAGACTCGAGTTTCGTTCTTATCAGAGCTCGTCAGTAGTACATATCCTTGACACTGCCGGGACTAGGACTCCGGCCGGAGCTCAACTTGAAATTAACCAAATCCCCGACTACCCATCAGTAATCTAAATTTGAAATGAATATACATCCCTGTGCCAGCTAATATGGTTGTGGTTATAGCGGTGTGTCGAGGCCGTTCACTAACGCAACTCGGTTAGGAGGCCTACGTTTACAAAAGTCTTTTGGCTGTGTCTTTCAGTCGGAATTCTGCGAAATGGTTTGGGCTCCAGATTTTGTTTCCGGGTGCACAACTGTGGGATGACCGAAAGTTTTGTTTGTTCTCTTAACCTTGCGGATCTATGCCCACCCACTCTGTAAGAGTTAGCCAATCCCCGTTTTTGTTAGCTTGCCCACGTACATATTAGCTGTGCTACCGTGATCACCGGTGAAACCCAAATAATCCCCTTGTGACATCCTAAATTGACATCGAGACTCGTGAAGTTGATAAAGATCCACCTTAAACTTGAAAGGATACAAAATTAGCCGAAATCATTATGACTTCGTTTTTCTATTTATTGACAAAATGCTGTAACCGATGGCGAATTCTCTCTTCGTTTACACTCTTGATTTACCAATGAATTTTGACTTCTAGTGTGGTTTACCTTTGATTTCAGTTGTTTATGCTTATACATCCGAATAGCACAAACGAGAAACATGACTATGTTGATCTTGTTGAACTTGCCGCCTAGTTGTTGTGCCTTCATGTTTTTTTTCATACTTGGAAATGGACATTCCATCTGGCTTTTTTCTTTTAACGTGCCGTCCAAATGTAAACATCCCGACTTGGCGCGAACGGACATTTGAATGCGGATGTATGCCTATCAATTGAGGGTTGTAGCGAAATAGAACTCACTAGAAAAATAAGCCGCGGCGATCTCAGTGTGAAGCAACTTTGCATCGGTAGCCAGCAACTGCGTAGATGCTTTTGCCTAAAAAAACCCACGATTGTGTATATTGTACTGTCATATTGTGACATGCAAGCCGGCTGTTTCTACTCTGGTTGTCCGCTAAGCCTGTGGATCAACGTTAGGGGCAACGTAGAGATACCGGGGGACAGCGTTCTTCCGAAATAGGGGGTTCCAGCAACAATCCTGTAAAAGGAAACAACACGAACAATCATGAACCAAAGGCCTAGTAAGCCATGCATACGACTTACACAAACGATAACAAAAACGGAGCCGACAACACAGCAGCACGCTCCGTCACCAATTCAAATTCAACTAGTGCGCGCCTGCTGGTTTCGGTCGTACAGTACAGAATCGAACGTATGACAACGTTGAGACGTACAGCTTAGAACAAGCACCTAAGTGGAAGTGCGTTTGTTGAGTGTGTCATGTACCACGGCTGCAATGAAAGGGGATCTGTTTTGTGGACAGTACGGTCTTATCCAAAAGGGTGAACCTTAACTTTCCTATGACAAAGTCAGGATACATATGAGGAGTATGGTTGGTATTTTAAAAATTCAAACGCTGGTGGATTTAATAACACAGACGCGGAGTTGAACAACACTGCAGGTAAACAGTATGCAACACTACATAACTGCATACCACGACCAGCTTTTGATCAAACACGAAGTAACTTAACTAGATTATCCTAAATGCCGGTTCAGAAGAAGACTAGAAAATTTGCTGATGTTGAGAGTCAAGAACACGCATGGAGCAAGGATCGTTCATTCGGGAAACCAGTACATGTTGTACATAGAAACCCAATTATTTGCATATAACATTGGTCCGAAAAAATCGCGGTTGCAACGGTTGCCAATGCCCGGTTCATGTAAGTGCCGAGAACCGTTTTATACGATGCTGCACTCCGATGTTCCTTCTGGTATTCCCCCCCCC
>JTDE01004623.1:5586-44005 GCA_014338405.1 Paragonimus skrjabini miyazakii | reverse complement strand
ACACACCTGTTCTGAGCAGCTGGACTGTTGCATAGAACGTTCAGTATGCCCGTCAAGCTAACGCGATTGATTGGTAGTAACAAATGGGTCATCACTTTCACTTACGTTCTTACTAACACCAGATCGATTACGAACATCATTACGAATCAGCGAGAAAAACACTGGTCTTCCAGACAACAGTTTCATCTCATCTTCTTTGATCATTCTATACAGTTATCTTCGTGGTCATTGCTTTAGCTTTCAATCAATTTGTTTAACAGCAATTGCCACATTCATTGTCAGGTTGGATCGAGCGATGCTCCCCTTAAAGAAAAGTCTTCAAAGGCAACTAAAACTCTTCACCGCGAACGTGTTTAGTTGCTGCGATTTGTCCTCAGTTTTCGTTAATTTATGTCTTCTAATGTCATCTGGATAAGTGGGTCAACAGTTATGTCTGTTGGGTCCACTCCTCACAGCTTTTTTTAACCCAAATACCAGCTGACCACCGAGTGTGTAAGAGCGCGGACCTCTGAATGAGTGACGAAACACAGCGAGCTTGAACAACGGTATTTTCTTTGATCGGGCATTTACTTCAAAGTGCATCACAATGCTCAACACAGTGACACCATCTGCAATTGATTACAAGGTGGTTTGTGTGCACGGCTTGGCTGTATGGCTGTGATGTTTGTATTAGAATCGGTTGTTCGCATGGTAGAAACCCGTATGTGTACGTCATTGCAGCATGCTCTCAACATTGACAGTGTTGTGCTCTGATATTAATTGTACAGCCCAACCGTTTCTGCTTCGGAGTGAGACGATCAAGTCGAATGTTTATATCACCTTCACGTATAACGATGACTGAGTACTTGATTAGTCTTAAAAAGTTGAGGGTGCATTTTAGCATGCATCCTCAATGGCTTTTTAAGTACCCCGCATTATGATTTGTGTCGATACATCTCAATTTGGATGATAAACCTGACACTACCTTGGCGACTGTTCATTGGGATGCCTTATGGTAAAAAGCCTTTGAATTAGTACGTTGCAATTGGTCTCTTCAAAAATGGCTAATTCGGCGCGTGAAAGTCGTAAACCTGTCCCTTTGAGTCTACTGTACTGTTAAAACTGAGAAAACTTGTCTGTTTACTTCACTCATCATATTGATTCTACTTTCCTATGTGTGTGCCGATAGACATTGTGTTTTCAAGGTATTTCCGGTTTATAGATGAAAACAACCAGAAAAACTGTAATGGTCATATCATACCTTTCTGGGAGATCCGGTGGGCGTCAAAATGTCGCTCTATGCTGTTACTCCCTTCAACGCTTGAATGTACGGGCTTTCTTGGGCTGGCAAATGGTGTAATAATGTTTGTTTGCGCATTGTTTCCAGGATCGATTCAACATTCATACAGCATTCTATACGGAAGTGGTTGAGTACATTCCATTGTGCTCAGTTCCATTGCTTTGTTTGTAGTCCTAATCCACCATTAATTTTTCTAATCAACGTTGTGTTTATCACATCGCACATTAAGTGGGAACATTCAAAGTAGCCGGGCACGGGATCTTCAACTGTATAGTTGATGATCAGTCCTGCTACCACTGTGATTGTGTTCAACATGAATAAATAGTTACTTTGCTTCAATTTACCGTATATCTTACCGTACGTTAATTTCAGTGCCAAAGACGGTGTGTTCCGATTGTACGATGGTTCTCGTAATCTCGGTGATTTGCAAAATTATTTAACTGAAAAGAAATATGACAACACGGAACCTTTACCATGGTATTATACGCCATCGTCTGTACAGTAAGTTTCCACCACTTTGTTCTGATACATTCACACTGTCATTAGCATGCGCTTATTTTTCCAGTTTATGGAACTAGGCATGGCGGTTACGGTAAGCCTACCATTGTTCTTAGCTTCTGTGCTCATTCACTCTCATTTCAGCATATACATCAATACTTGTTGGATAATGGCTATCCCACATGGATGTCGTTTGTAATAATCGGTTCCGGAACAATTATGTTGGGATTGTTGTTGGGCACAGTTAGTTCTTGTTTACTATTCGTACATCTACTTTGTTTTCTCTTTACTCTACAGATTCTCGTTATTTTATTTGATTGTTTCGTACCACCTAGACCACAGATTTTACGTCTATTCTCAAGTCAAAAGAAGGATCAACGACAATCATCAGCAAAACAATTAGCTGATGATGCTAAGGCAAGTTTGTTGTGCTCGTGTTAAAAATTGTTCTGTTCTATCGGAAATCGCGCCTTATTGCGCAATGACAATTACTGTTCTGGCTAATCAATGCTGCCTATTCACGGAATTGCTACTTAGAAGCTCGTACAGGAAAGCCGTGTAGGTTTTACATCTGATCCCAAATCATGGTCATATCGTCGATTTCGGTGTGGCTTAGTGAGCGTATTTCAATAGATCGAATAGTTTTCAACTCATTGTTTTGCTGAACTCGTATGCATGTGGTAAATATAGCTTCAGTAGGCTATTTTAGAACTTCGTATACTTTATTTTCAAGAACCTCTGAACTTAACGTACTGTTGGAACCAGTTCGTTCACAGTGCAGATATTCAGTATCTACGGGTACTGTGATGTATCGACTGATTGGCGCCCTTGTGTGTCTTAAGCTGAATTTGGGACATACTGTCGAAGCCCAACATACCAACCAACCCCTGTTTCGCTTAGGGCTACTCTAAGGGGTATATAATAGGATAATTTATTTTGTCTTTTTATAAATGAAATTTACTTTGTTGAATTAGCTTCAGGGATTTTATACTCTACTGGATAGCACCTGTGGTTCCCAATGTAGGCCAGCTTTTTGGCTGAGTAGCCTTGGTATATGTTCAAACACAGTGACCGAGTGGTTACTTCCTGTCTTTTTGAAAATCTGTTTGATTTTATTTTATTACGTTACAGACGTCGATTTCATTAGATGGAAGCCTTTGTATTATTGATGGCTTCTGTATATCACATTCAGAGTATATTTGAAATGCTTTCAAGTTTCCGGTTAATTTTTTGGTTTAACTTCTCACTTGTATTCTTGGTTAGTTGATGACTGACTCGGTTAGATCCACGTTTCCTTTTGATTTTGACGTCAATAAAACTGGCGTCCGCCAGTTTCTAAATGTTCATTCCTGTCTGCTCGTTTGTTATCGCGGGGGACTTCTTGACAGTTTGCATAACGTAAACTAAACGGCTCACTGACAGATAGAATAGGAAAACCATAATCCTAGAAAGTAGCTGAACGCACAGTGATTCTGGTGCAGACTTGTATCTCTTAATGAGCTCAAGATAGCCCGACACTAACAACTGCTGCCAGTCAAACACTCATGGCTGTTCCTGTCTGAATATCTGGTCCCAAATGTGACCTAATGGATCAGACGGCAATGAACCTCTTTGAGTACTACGGTTGGACGGTTAGTTGCACGAGACCGCTTACTCATGGTGCATACTTAGACTTACATCTCGCCTATGATAGGTGACCATCTTCCTATTTTGACGTGATTATAATTTGGTATTCTGTACTGACGGACTGTATGGAAACTTACTTAGTCTAGGTGGATTGAAGAAATCACTTTTTCATGTTATATCTATAGGACTACAGAGCCTAATTTGTAAACACCGATGTTGCTGGCTACCTCTACTATGAACTATACTGACGGGCAAATTGACCGGAAATCACACCTTCATCGGTGTAGTACAAGTGCCAATTGCACTTGGTATTGGTTGGTCGGCATATGTGGGTCTCGCGTAACTCTCCTTCTCTGTCCGTAGTTTGGTGCGTTTATAATAGTACTCTGTGTTCATGTGATGCGCGAGAAATGAATAGCATTTATCTAGCACTATGTCCATAGTTATGCTAAAATACACGTGGCTACCTGGGGCTGAGAAAAATTTTGTTAACCGTTATTCAGACCAATTCAAATACAGGGTCTCGCTAGTGAACTACTTGATCAACTGGTTGTTTTATATCTGACCATACCTTGCAATTAAGACATGGCTCCGTTGTTTCCTTAGTAAATTGGTCCTACAAACACCACTCGTTTTTTTTTACTTGTTGCGTTCCCATTGCGACTTTTCATGTTTACATAACATCATCCATTTTGGTCACGTTAACAATATCAGTTTACAAGACTACTCTACTTACGCATCAGTGATTGCACTTATTCTTCTTGTTTAAGACGTGTTTATACGAATGTTAAATGTTAATTTCTTGACTATTGTAAAAACCAGCGCGAATCATAGCCCCCCTGTATCATTCCTGGCGACCGGGAACATGTGACCGATTACCCTGTTCTTTATAAGTATTACTCTATGTTCCGTTAAACAAGACCTGAGGAGGACACAAAGTCAGTTCATGTAGTCTCTCGCATCATCTTAACGCTTTACTTAAGCGCCACTCATCCAGCGTTTCATATCGGTTGGTTCTCCCGGATTATTGTGAGGCAAGCTGTAGTCACTCCGAATCGTTAGACTCAACATTACACCGAATCCTGACAAACACGATGAATCAATGATGTATGGTTTTGATTGAAATGTTTCTGCCTAGTTTTCATGTTAATGTGGACTAGGTAGTTCGGCAAAAAATCTACCCAACTGATGGCAAAACAGTCCAACACTGCTATGGGAAAACAGTGTGCACATTATTGTAATTGTCGATCGATAGATCAGTTCCAATAGGTATCATGTTTCCCGTCGATCTGTGCTTTAGAAGCACAGACGGCCTTCACTGTAGTGTAGTTACTGCATACATCTATAGGAGACGACAAATTTCAGAAGTTCCGCTTATTTGCCGATGTTATTTTCAGAGCTCCCCTGCTAAGAGTCCTGCTTCTCTCAATAAGCTGCCTGTGGATGGATCGGGCGAACGCCAAGACGACCGGCAGGAGAACGAGGTCCGCAAACGGCTGTCAGACTCGGAAAACTAGATCAATCTATTTCGGATTTGAGGCTATAAAAGGCTGGCTGTTTATTGTTCATTTCATGCCTTTCCGCCTCATGGGCTTTTAATCGGGCGAATTTACCGTCCATTGCCTGGTCCATCTATCGCGTATACTCTTCGCTATTGTACTCGGTTGGTCTTCGATGTAACTGCTTGAACCGTTTCTAATAAATTACCGATTTGTTTCGAAACGAGGACTTGGTTTTTATCAGCTAGGTGAAAATGGCGTACTGGAATTACCTTCGAATGGACTGTATCAATAAAGTGTCTGGCCGCCAGCAGCTATTATTAAGAAAAGTGGACTGATCTTTATAACCATACCCGCGCCCATAGCAAATACTGTTTTAAGGGTCAAGGCGAATGATTCGAAGTAATGGTCAGTAACGTGACAATCACGTAGTCGTGTATTGTTGTTCTTTGAACCGAAATCCAAATAAGCACGAAGTTGGTCGTGCATTACTGACACAAAGCCTAAAACTCGTAAACAGTGTCATTAGTTTGGCTCGTGCGCGCACATATGGCCTCTGGAACAGTTAGTCCTGTCTAAACTTTAAAACTCTGTTGTTATATCGACGTCCGATCGGTGATTGCATCGCGATTTATTTCTAAGCATATATTTTATGGGACCGTTTTGGTACGTTAAGTTTAACTTCCAGCTGCCATTTGGAAGACGAACTGTTTAGTTCTATTTCAAAACCCATCACAATTTAATTACACTCTGTAGTAGGCGAAGTGTTACATGTATACTTGCGTGCGGTAAACTCTATGGACTTTTCGTGAATTCAAATGAGTATGCTGATTTTGCATAGCATTCCTCAAGTTAACAGTCTGCAGAGGTTGCACTACATGCGGTCGATCGAATGAATTCCCACTGAGCTCAAAGCGGTTAATTGTACGGAGACGAAAGTTTCAGGATCACTGGGATTCGACGCAATAGTTCGTTTATTGTCAAATTTGTCACCTCATCTTTTCTTTTGTCCTGTAGGGACGTTACATTATCGTAGATATCTGAACCGTAATTTTAACTTGACGTGTCATTGACAGCAATGCGTCAGTGATCGACATTGTTGTCTGGCTGCCATCAAAACAAGAGAAAGAACGGCTTACGTTTAATAGACGGAAAGAAATGCGGCTTAATTCCTAGAAGGCCTAACGTCCGGATTCAACCACGGAACGTTAAAGTGTATACGACGTGACACATGGCAATCCACTTGTGGTTTTGACTGCCTCATTTCATTGCTTACCCTCATTTCACAGACAGTTCCAACAACAGCAATCCAGCTACGATCGAACGCGATTAGTCGCTGTCTCCCTTGACGGCTGCAACCACGGGGAACTCAGCTTGGGAAGCGGTGTTCAGCGGCCAACCTACCGATAACTGCCCTTATTTCTCCATACTACGTTACTTACTCGTTTTGCGTCCTGTGCTAGTTGGCAGAGCTTGACAAGGTAGATGATTGGTTGGTATCCCTAGTACATGACCCAACCATCTAGGTCTATGTGCTCTTAAAGACCAAACAAACGGACTAATTCGACTCACGTTACTCAGTGTCCGCTTCTCAATCGCACTGTTTCCTTGAATGATGCGATCAAACGTAAACGTTCACCGAGTATTTGGAATGGGTTTACATCCCCCACCTTGAACGATCACGTTTTGCAGCCGTGAAAATGCCTCAGGTAGGCCGGTTAGTTTTAAAGATACTGACCTTCATTTCAGGCAGTCCGTTGCTGATGCTGCCACTTCCCAAATACGCGAATCGGTCAACATTCTCTCTTACTCTATTCTCCGATATTAAATACGTGCAATCACAAGCCTTACAGAAGTAGTTTATTGTTAAGCCTATTCCAAAGTGTGTGGTTAATTGCAGACTCAATGGAGTACGTGGATCAGTATGGATGTTAGGAGCACTTACAGGAAATGTGTGACCGAAGTTTATCGAGTACTCAACGGCAACCACGATAACGGTCGTATGCTTCTGGTGATTTTCGATCATTAGACACTGACTGCACTACCGTACCTCCCATTCCGCAGTAGTTCGCAGATCGTAAAATATTGTTGAGCGTTATTTGTTCCGTATGAAAGCCATCAAAAAGAAACATTGTTGACGTAATTAGAATCCTACAACCTTCTCCCGAATAGGCCTAGACCAACATTTTGTGGATGTTGTAGACGATTCTCCATTATTTTGTCCAAGACAAAATCGAGCAATGTGTAGTGTAAACGTCCCTGAATTACATCTTACTTGATGCATAATCTATCAGTCCTTCGTAGGTTGCGAGTTGTGGTATGGTCATATATGTTTGGCAGACCCTGAACCTAAGCGATTCTAAGACTACAAATCGATCCATTGAGCCAAACATATCTTTGTGGTAGTCCAGAGAGCTGGAGAGTGTGGGCGGGCGGGCGAGCGGATGTACGTGTGACGCCGTCTCAAAAGTTAAAATAGTACAAGTACATCCCATGCAAAATTGCCTTGAACAAAAATCTGTCTGCTGGTCTAAGTTATTCACCCTCCTGGATGTAATGGTTCAGTATAGCATAGCGGACACCAGTACCTCAATATGGCCGAAGTCCAGCCGATTCCCGTAACTGATATCGACCAACCCCAGTTCTCGGTCACAGACACGAGTAAATACAGCTGAGTTAGTATCGTCTGATGCTTAATCACCCCCATGAAGCATGAACAAGGCTTGAATAGAGAGTTCAAACAGTTTTTTGCAACACGTACCTCTCGAACGCATATCGCTGCGTCTTATCAGGCAGTCTGCGGGTTTATATAGCAAACTTCATTGGACATTATAAAACTAAACGATGAAACTCATCACCACGGTAAGTAGCATCCACTTCGGATTAACCTGCCACATTGACCGAAGCCAAAGAACGACTGTACATAACATTCACCACGATTTGCTTGCGCTGCACCACTTGTGACATCCGAAGGAATAAGACCAGGAGCCATGTGATTGGGGGCCTTCGTGGTTTAGGTGTTCAATGCCGGTTAGCCAGTTGGTAGACTAGTATGAAAGTAAAACCCTCACCTCTTAGAAAATAAACAGACTCCAGTGGTAAGATCTAAACTGGTAGGACGCATATTGCAAATATGAAACAAGAAGTAGATGACCTAATAGTTCGAGGTAGCCAGCGCATTCGCGACCACATTCATCGCAACGTCATATAGGCATGTCGCCACGACGTGTCACCTATTTTTCCTTTGTGTACTGCGTGCTTTAATTCACCACCGAGCACTTGTTACTTATTGAACCTCCGGACGCCCCTCCAGGTCTTATTCCTTCCGGGCCGTCCGGTTCACTGCTAAGTCCTCCCAAAACCTAAATTTTTACCACAACGAGACTTATTGGAAAGCCTACCTGCGAAATACCTGTCTGTGTATCCGCTGCTTTGGAAATTGGTTGTCGCTCATCCTGCTAATGTGGCCTAATCAACGAAGCTGATTGAACATCAGCATGGCTTCAATCCTGTCAGTGTGCGCTCGCCGACGTACCTCGATGTTCGGGACCATGTCCGACCACCGAATACCCAAGATGCGTCTTAAACATTGCAAATGGAAACGGCATATATATCGCACATTCCCCTAATATAATGTCCAGATTTTACTACCATACAACAGTGTAGATAGCATCATGGAGCGGTAGATGAGCAGCCTAGTGCTCATCCTCAAGCTGAAGTTCTTCCAGACACGTCTTTCGAGACGTCCGAAAGCATCACTAGTCTTTGCCATACGAGTTCGTACTCCACGGACAGATCTGTCAATGAATTGTTGCCCAAGCAGCAGAAGCCTGCGAACCTATCAACGATGTTTCCATTGATGCGGATTCCAGGTGTAGGCATAATACCTCCATCCGGAGAAGGCTGAAAGAAAGAAAAATGTCTTGCTGGTGTTGATATTCAAACCAAATTTGGACGACGCGGTCACGAAAGCCGTGGTCAATCGTTAGAGTTCTTGTCCACTCTGTGAATAGGAGCATACGAATCGTCGAAGTACTCAGCCGACATGGGATGTCAAGATGTCGAACATTCAACAGGCGTCCATTCAACACCGTCCTCCCATTTCTGAAGAGCAACTGTTAACATTGCGGTCAAACAAAAATTAGATAGAGTTGGGATTAGGACACAGTCCTGCTTCACGCCAGTGACAACATCGAAATCCTCAAAGATCAGTACCTTCGCCTTCATGTCCATGTGCGATATCCTAATGAAATAGATTAACTTACCTGGACATTCAAACTTACCAAGCACCTTCTACAATGTCTCTCGGTTCACTGAGTCAAACGCCCTGATTATATCCACGAAGAGGGCATACAGCGGCTGGTTGCGCTTACGACGGTTCTCCTGGATCTATTGAGGACTGAACACCATGTTTATTGTACTGTGACGTACCCGAACTTCACACTGCTCCTCAAGAACCTTGGTTTCCAAACCTTCTGCATTAAGTCGGTTCAGCAGGATTCATACTAGCACCTTCCCAGCGCAGCTCAGCAGATTAATGCCATGATAGCCATCGGTGTCTGCCACCCTTACCTTTAAACAAAAGTACCATCAGTGCATCTTTGAATTCTTGAGAGACTACTTCCTGCTCTCAAATTGAGTGAACCAACTGGAGCAAGACACATTCCAAAACTGGGCCGCCAATCTTTAGAGTTCTTCCTGATAATCCATCTTCACCTGCAGCCTTTCCGTTTCACAGTCGTACAATAGCACTCTGCACCTCTCAACAAATCTGAGGTGTTGTAGCAGGCCATTCACGGTCTCTCAACCACTGGTAGCATGACGGTTTAATACGTTACCGAAATGCTTGCGCCAGACTTTCATGATGTCATCCGGTTGGGTGCACGAAAAGCCGATTCCCGTCAACTAGTGCTTTAATAGAATGAATGGATGAGCCAAAGATAATTTTGGGCGAATGATAAAACTTCATGGGTTGTCGCCAGTCAGCGTAGCCCCACCATTAGCTCACTTTGCCTTTCTCACAAGTCTTCCTTGATTCCTCGAGGTCGTTCGGCGAGTTGTCGGCGGACACTCCGTGACTCATTCGGCTTCATTACCCGGGTCCGTTATTGAAACAACACACGCATTATTCCTCTCTTGTACCAAGTTGGAGATAACTGCATTGTTGTCGAATCAGTCCGGTCGTTTCTGGCACTGGGTAACGATCGTCTCGGTGACTGCTGCTATGGGCTGTTCCACAAGATGCTGCCGGACACAGGAGCGTGTTGAAAGCAGTCCTTGAGTTCTGCAGCCGTTTAACATCCAGCTTCTGTCATTGTCAGGAGAATCTACAATAAACAAGCTTGCAAACATCAGTGAGCAATTTGGCCATGACCAGCCTATGACCTGTGCTACATTCAGCTCAGCGCATCACTCGCGTGATACGCACTTCACGAATGTCTGTCACATGCTCACGTAAACAAACAAAGAGTGGTAAACATTTCGTGAGTGAGCCCACGTCGTGAAGTCGCTCGCACACAGCTGAAATCGGGTGTTTGTCGTAGTCAACTCATAGGTAGCACACAAGTGGAGCAGACGATCAACATTCTCGCTGACTGAACGGATGCTGTGGGGTCCGGGGACTCTTGGCCGGGCTGTTCAACCGCGTCCAACTCGCACGTTGAATTCATCCAGAACAAACAGTCAGTCATACACCGATGTCAGGCTGATTGTGGCGGACAGGTGGTCATAGAACTGGTCCTTTGTGTCATTGATTTACCGAGTTGCGGGTGTATGGACATGATTCGAAAGCTGATGCCGTGCAGTTCGCCTATCTTCCAAGAATTGATGCGGTCAGCTAGTGCGAAACAGACATCGTGCTTTGGGGCACCGTCTGCCGAGTAACCTATCTGATAGGATCTACAAGCCTAGTCTCATTCAAGGTTGCGACGTCGGTGATGTGGCGGCCCGGTTCCATGGCAATCAGTGCGGTGCGGCGTTTCGGTGTTGCATCAATCCAGTGGCGTAAGCACACTGATATGTGGGACCTCAGACTGAGTCTCTGATTCAACAGTTTGATCCGTGGGGTAAACGGAAATAATGGTTTTCTTGAAGGACCACACCAGGAGTCAGTGACTCAAAATTATGGTATTGGGGAGCCTGGGGACGCAGTGAATAAGGCAGACTAATTCTGACCACTGCTGTGTGCAGTAGAGGTTTGTAGGCCGTATCAACCTTCTGAGAATTTGTGTGCGGTTTTCAATCGTACAAAATAAATGGCCGCCGGTCACAGTCAGCCGTTAGACGACAGAAGTGCTCTTTGTTTAGGGGTACCTTTTCTAGCCCCTCCTTCCGTACGCAGGAGATAGCAGTGCTGCAACTATAAATATAGTTGTGCTATATATTCATAAATTCGTACCTCACTGCCTAGGCACCCCTAAGTAATCCGTTGTGCGACAGACGAATCTACGGGTCTAGGTGCTTTGTCAGGCTGCTCCCCTTTGGCCTATCTGGCATGGTTGAATCTGGGAGGATCGAAGTTCTAGTCACCATTATGCCAAGGTAGCGGAATAGGTCAGGATCAACAGTCACACGTACATTAGGGCGCATCAGGTACCGATGAAGGTCTTCATGTAAACAGGAGTGGCTTCCATTTAATTGCTATCGCATTCGAGAATTGGAGAGACCTTTGATTTTTGTTACTTGACTTACTGGAAAGGCGTTCTCCAGGTGCACTTGAGGTTGACATGTCCACAAATGGCGCACGTTTGATATCGTGACTTGTCACTTTCTGACCACATTGTGGCGTCCACAAATGTTTCACGGAACCCAACTGGAATGTGTTTTTGACCCAGTTGCGCAGCTGTCGCTCCGTTCTGTCCACACAAGAATCCATAAATGACGCATGGTTTGACATTGAACGGCAGTGGCGGTGTTGGTATTCTGGTAGTCATGAGCATTATGACAAGCTGGTCTACGTAGACAACCCGTTGATCGACTGTGAATAAGAGCTTAGAATCGTTGAAAAAATTCGCTTGCAACCGCTCAAAGAGTGAAACCTTTCACATGTTTGAGTTACCGTTACTTCAGATATTGTGGATTCCCCATGTTATTGATTCTTTCGGCGGTCAAGAAAATAGTTTTAGGGTGTCTTCTACTGTGAAAGGGGCGCCGTTTGGAACTACTCGCTCCATCTGCCCTCTGCTTACAGTTTTCCCAGGACTGTTTCGATTCATCATACCTTGAAGAAGACTGAATCTAATAGTCACAGACATACAAGGTCAAAAGTGAAAGGGATAATCAAGATTGCCCCTCAAAATTAAACCGGAATGGTGTGGTCGGATCGTCATACACGCCCAAAATGATTTGTTCCACTGTGGTTGTAACCTGTGATGCCTATGCAATCACTATTCAGCAGGCTCATAGTTTGCTCGGTTTACAGTGCTCTTTTAAATTTGCACAATGCCAATGATGGCCAAACGCAATCACTCGTCAAGTTAGGGTAGTGTATGTAAGAAGGAGCGAATGTGGAATAAAGTATTCACTGCCAGTAAGGAGCCCGAACGCTCGTGGCGGACACGTCAGAATCACTACAGTTTCGGGCGACTCTGTAGAAGTGGTCGATCTGAAAGAGTCAATGTATTGCACGATGCACATCGTCGGTAATGAGTGGTATAGCGCGAGTCGAACGCGTGGCAGCTAAAGGACAGTCTTCAATGCCAGGAAGTACAGGTGTCGATAGGCGTGTATAAGCATTGTTCGGGACATGCCAACAACAGGACAGACAATGCACTACTGCCAAGGGGTATGAATGAAGATCACTTGTGCAAAATGGTGTTTGTATGCGTAGTTGTATTTTACATATCTTGTATTGGATATCCAGGGGTGAAACTTTTAGGCCGAGTGTACTTTGCGGTCCCAACAATTACAGGGGCCTGACTACCTGTATTTCGTACCCCGAGTCTTCAATCACGGTGGCGCATCGGCCAGATTTGCCTATCCACATAACTCGACTTCATGCAGCACTGCGCGAATAACAGCGTCTCGTCACTCAATCCACCTTTACTTCTTCATACCTCTTCGACATGAGGGGCAAATTATGATGCCTGGTTTCAATCTACGTGCTGCCCAAACGTCGTCGTAATGTGTTTAAGGATATCAACAAATCACTATGCTTGCCCAGAGTAAGACCAGAAGTTAATATGTTCCACTTGGTCGTCCTCAGGATACGCCAATTTTTCCCAGCTAATGGTTATTTCAAGTCGACCATTTCCATGAAGACGTATGAAACCTCCATGCTTCTCTGAATACACTATCAACGAAAACACAGTTTACTTGTTAAAACTTCACATTCCTTTTTAATCAGACTTCGTCCGTTTCGCGAGAGCCATGTGCCAACTCGGTTGGTGGCCATTGTCAGTAAAAACTATGCCGAAAACCAGATATATTCTGACCCCGCTGAACATGGATTGCATAGGTGACATCGAGTACAGCCACAAGTGAGATAAATCATTTTAGGAGTGCACGACCAAATCAGTCTTATGGAATGTTGAGGACAATCTTGATGATCGACTATTTACATATCTTATCCGGGTTTCTTGTTTGACCCGTGAATCTGAACGAGAATGTCTAGGCAGTGTGTGTATTTCGCTAGACCAGTCAACTAATTTGGTGATTGCTAGGCGCGAGTGTTGTTTCACATATGTTATCCATTATTGTCCGGGGCCCACATGGTTTATCCAGGCGTATCACCAGAACTGAAGTCGTTTTGATGTTTCGGAGAACGAAGAAATACGGACATTTATTGCACCTTAGCAATTCACACTCCTGATATTCTCTGAAGAGAAATTTTATGCATCGAATCCTTTGAGCCACTTTACCTGTGTGGGACAAAATGTCCACCTTGTGAACGGAAGAAATCTAAAATATTAATCGATTGCTTACCATCTATTGATGTTTTAGGTCACTGTTGACTCGATAACCAGGTTATCCGATGACGTCTGCCCCCGTAATGAGCCCGGTCGTTCATCCCAATTTTGCGAACACTTTTTCTTATTTAATTGACGTGTTTATCTTGAACAAAAAAGTGGACAGAAACAGATATTCGGACAGTGCTGGTCGGTCGCTTCCATCTTCATGCTTTTCAGTATTAACCACAAATTCATTGATTTACGTCCGTCGGCATTCGGAGCAAGCTGGAAATGTGTTGATTTGGACGAACTAATAAAGACCGAGCACATTATCCACTAACGGTAACTTTATGAATGACAGGTATTCATTGGGGGTCTCGTAAACAACGGTTACTGAAGGGGCAATGGCAACGAGTCACTCTGTTCACTTTGAACCAGTGGGTAGTCCGCCAATGCACGTAGGTAAATTTTCGACGCATTTTACATGCATGTCTGACCCGCACGGGTTTTATCTTAATGCATTTTACACCGATCTTTGCCTGTCGTGAGTTTAGCCATACGAACCTTCTACAACTCAAGTCAGTGAGCAATTTCATTCAAAAAATAATGCTACTTTTTCGACACTGGTTGCGGATTTACGCATGTGTGAAAGGAATTCACATCGTAAACTGTGCCTTCTGGCTCCCCTATCTAAACTGCCTACTGAAACCGGAAAAGAACTACACACATTATTGTCTTGGTAATCTCTCCCGTTCACTTTTTTTTAAACTGGGTCTCAAACTTTGTCATTACTGACGGGCGACTCACAAAACGATCCCACTGCGAATGTACCTAAACTTCCAAGTGGCTAAGATTGTTCCTTGGCTTGACTATATCAACAATCTGTGCTGATACTGTGTTGCCACGAAACCTTATAACGAAATGTCAAAAGAACAGGTGGAATCTGAGAGCTAATTTCCCTGACTTACAATGCCTAGCTTCACTGTTCACATTTACTCTGGACACAGACGATTACGGAAACAGATTTCACGCCACTAAGTCCAAATACCGACAATTTGCAGCTAGACAAAGTGAACCACGAGGCTCCTCTTATTAGACATGGACACAATTAACACTCTTTAAATAACTGTTGGCCACTTTCGTTTACTTCTTTGACCCCTTTTCTAGCTTTCAGTCAGCAGCACCGACGTGAACCACGAAGTCCGGACAAGCCTCGAGAGTGAGACAGATTTTCAACCCTCACGGATCTGACATTTACACGGCATATCAAATGCATTGTTGATACGCCGGCTAGTCGCATTCTGCTTACATACCCTCAATAAGTATTCACCTTCGCAGAGAGGGCAGAGCAAAGTGTTAATTTATCAGCAATTAGTGTTTACCTGACCGTTGAGGAATAACAGTCATTCCCTCCCAGTCAGCTTTTCTCATTCGATAATGTGTGATTTTCATTAGTTCATTCAATCCAAGGCATTTCCATCGCACTTTCCAGCAATTAGTGTTTACCTGACCGTTGAGGAATAACAGTCATTCCCTCCCAGTCAGTTTTTCTCATTCGACAATGTGTGATTTTCATTAGTTCATTCAATCCAAGGCATTTCCATCGCACTTTCCAAGTTGACTGGTAAACATCAAAGAACAGCGATAAATACTTCGAGGCGAGTGCACATACGTGAAAGTGCACTGAGTTGCATATACTTCACATCCGGTCCGTCCCATCTAAGCAACACAATTTGACTCTGCATAATTGTTGTGTCGAAAAGTGTATATGGCTGTCACTGGCTTCATTTTATGAGCCGTCAAGATTATCACGAACAGTGAGGGACATCCCCAGCGGTGTACAGAAGGAGATTTGCACAGAGCGAAAGGTGTCAACGGTTTTTGAGCATTTTGGAAATATTCGTGAAGAAATGCACTTTCTTGATCATCTTTATTGATTTAAAGATGAGATAACTACTTCCTGTTACTGGGTGCAACCACAATCCCGATTCTAATAAGGCGAACGAAGGTGAAGTAAAGAACATGAACAAGGGTTGCCAGATCAGTGCTGGCTGAATGTGGGTTTTGTCTTACGCTCGTAAATCACTAGTGTATTGCAACTGACGAGGATGGAGGCATCTTATGCCAGCGATTTGAAAGAGGAAGCTCAGCATGATGGAAAGTTGATTAGCAGTCCTGGTACCTAACCTAACCAAAGCTGCGGGAAAACTCACTCGAACATGATTTTCGCAAAACGTGACCATGGCATAGACCAATCGATCAGCCAGTAAGAAACCGTCTGCTCAATATACATTGATTTTTGACAATAGGACTTCTAAGAATAGTGCTAAAACAACGGCGACGGGGTTTATCGATCTGCCTAAGGATATCTGTCGGAGTGACTTTACCCGCACGATTCTGCTTCTTACCATTCGATGAGAGTTTACAAACAATCGGTGGCACTTGACTGTACATCGGTCGGGCGGAGCGAAGTTTCGAAGGTCATGTAAACATTATGGACCGCTCTCATCGTTTCGCTTTTTCAAACTAGTGATTTTTTGAATCCGGTCGATAGTTCTCAGAACTGGGATGCAAAATGAATGTGAACAAAACAAACATATATGTAAGAAAAATCCAAATCAATGCTCTGATTGTACAACCACACATGAGCTGTCGGCAGAATAAAAGAACAAGAAAACATGATAAATTGGCTCGACCGAAGGGCTCGGAAGAGAAATGAGTGAATGAGTATAACCGTATATGAGCGGCGAAAATATAATTACGCAGACAACACGGAGAGGACAAACAAGGCGCAAACGAACAGTTAGTCGATCATAAATAGGGTGATGAAAAGACGACGGGAAGCGAACTATTTCTCTGATCCGAAAGCATCACAATCAAACCAGAAATAATCCGGTTCACACCACACACGAAAAAGGCCCCTTTGGTAGTGTCTTAGTGATAGATACCAACTCCCAAAAACAAAAGCAAGTTGAATTATGACTGACATGAGATTACGCTACCGAAACTGAGTAGATTTCGTAAGCCACTCTGGATTGAACGGATCGGGACAAATCGAACAGGAGAAAACAATAACTGAAAGTGAATCAGTAGTCCAAGTCGTGTCCGTTCTCCATAACCGGGTCAGATTTGGCTTCGCGTTTCGATGGGGGAATCAGATGCGGTGGAAGTATAGAAGGCAGACTGTCCCCATTGAGTTGCAGTTTCATCAGATGACAAACTAATGCGAATTCATCTTCATCCAGGCAACCATCTCGATCTACATCTCCCAGGATCCAAATTTTTCGGAGAGTGCTGTTGGGCAGGTGTGATTTTAGCATGTGTTTTCGGGCTGATTCCCCGCTAATCTTACCATTAACCGGGTTCAATGTGAGGAATATCTGATGGAGCGGGGGTGTAAAGTAATGAAAACGTTGCGGACATCAAATAATCTGAAAATGTGTTGTAATCTAGGACAAGAGACTCAAATAGTTGTAATTCTTAATGATAACAAAAGTCAATTACTACATCAAAAGTTTTGTACGCAGTTCATTAGAACACTATAACAACCGGTCCACCTGAAAGAATAGTTTTTGTATACAAGTTGAGTATCCTCGAAAATATGCAAGAGGATGTGTTGAGAACAGCTCATATTGTAGCCAGAAGTCGTTCAATAAGGTACGATCTTTGCTGTCCAACTCGCTCGTTCCCAGATTACGCGCGTGTTCGCGTTTATGAGACAAAATTTCAGTCCACGACACAGCTGCGGTTTCCACTTACACATCGTGTGCACTACTGCCTGATTTGTGTGCGTGTGTGTGACGGACGCCTTTTGTTGTGGATTTCTGGTCTTTGATTCCCCTTCCGTCCGTCCGATTTCGTTAAACATTGGCTCGTCCGGTCGCCCGTGCTGCCCGCAACCCACTCGCTGTGGGCTTTGGGGGTGTACTTAACTGCCGCATTAAGATATTCCATCGGAAATTGGGATAATTGTGCCTCCCATTTGGTCGTCCATCAAATTTTGCCAGTCATGCCTCGTCCGTTGGGTCGAATTCTTCGAGCAATGGCTTATCCGCCCGCTCGTGTTGTCTATAATCCACTCGCCCTGAGCTTTTGGACATACCTTCTCGCTGTGTTAATGTATACTACTACTGGAATACTCGCGCCCCCGCATTGGTCATTCATCACAGTATGAAGCCAGTTGCATGTTAAGTAGGCTACCTGATTCTGTACTAAATTCACGGACAATTACGTGATCATTTTGTTGAAACATGGGTCGCACGAACAACAGCGTCTCTACACAGGTTTCTTTCATGCATGAAAGTCAGAGGTGCACAAAAAGGTGACCTTTGCAACAAAAACGAATTAATAGCTGACCGAAACAACGTAGTCTGTGGATTTCACAGTCTGGCAACTAAACTATGGACCAGCCTGGCAAGCCCTTATCAGTGTGAAAGCAAGAGCGGTGTGACATGCTTGCACACTGCATTCACACGCAAGTCTAGTCACCGCCGCATGCGCAAGCGTATACCGATTGCCATTATCACCATGTCTATCGGTAAAGCCAGCCAATTAATCACGTGACATCGCCTCAGAGTGGCAGTAAGAGCAAATTTGAACACGTCACCGACACCCTATGAACTGGACATACACACGTGGACGCACGTGTATGTAGATGAAACATATGTTCAGCACAAATCCGACCGACACAGATAAGATAACCACTACAACATGTATCGTTTGATCGCGCCAGTATAGGGTAGGCGAGGTTACCGTACAACATGGACAACGATGAAAACTCTGATCTCAAGAACGATATCAGAATGTAATGCATTTGATCAAGTAGCTCTAGTTGTGTAAGCCCAAACAACTTGAGACACTGAACTGTTTGTGCGTGCTTTTAAGCTGTGTTTAGTGAACAGGCATTGTAAGTAGTTAGAGATATAGCCGATACAAATTAAACATTTAATAACAGTTGTCACATCCAGATAAACTCTTCAACCAATCCTTTTCGAAAGGAAACACTAATTTCTAGTTTACCCCTAGCAGAGCACATCAGTGGTGACCGGGATATGAACCCCCATTCAAGGATATGCACTACTGACTTGGTCTAAAAAGAACGAAACAAGTTTAGAGGTTCTGTGCAAAAGGAGTGGGCTGAAATGTATAATGCAAAAGGCAAGATTAGATGTGAGTTCCGAGTACTTAACGGTAACAACAAACTTGGTGAATTCTGTAATTCCAGCTTAACTATGAAGTTCCGGTCTAGAGGTCATTGATTTGAGTTGACGGAACAGTTACTACATCTCAGGGTAATCGGGCAGGCTGAGGAATATTTACAAGCGACTTCAGTTAACAATGATTCCGTCGTGGTCAGCACGGTTATCTATGAGCACGTGGACCGGAATTCAACTTCCGGCAGTGGCAAAAAAGTGACATGTTCCAACAAGAATGGCCTTCAGGTCTGGTGCTTATTCTCGAAAGGGGCCGGCTGACAAGTTTGGCTAGATACGGAACTTACAACCAAATGTGAGTGACGTACAATTTACATAAGACATGGATACATAGAGTTTAAATAAAAATAGCGTTAAATCCTTCTACAGATAAGTGTCATCAAGATTATGAAAGATAACTAAAAGCCGAGTAGAATTTTGATAAAAGTAGTGAATAGTGCACTTCTGGGATTGATTATATGTATCACCAGGTCAGAATATCGCGTTTCTTATGACACGTAATGAATTAATGTACGTTGGAAAAGTGAGTCCGATTTTAAAAAATCAATTTTTATCAGAACCATCACGTTATTGGAACAAGCTTCGTCAAAGCTGTTGTTTGTATGCGGCAAGCCTTAATTTCAATATCCCTTTTGAATTACTAGTTACGATGTTGTTTTAATAGGTACATAACCACAACATAAATTACAAACTCCGATGTGGTTTGAAACTCAAAAGTTTATCGATAACACGTGAAAGTTTTCGACTGACTAGTACCACCTGTACTTGCTGGTTATATTGTGTATATGCGTCCAGGCAACTGAGTTGACTTTGATGTTTAGCACATGAAGCATGGCGAATCCATGTATTAAAAAGCGGAACCGGATGTAAAAACGCCGTATGATGCGTACGATTGTATCAGTAGGTCGTCACTGTTCACGTTTCGGCCTATAACACTGAATATGCTGAAACAAGAGGAAATTCAGCGTTGATTCTACCGGTGATTACCAAGATGTTGGACTCAGGTAATCAGAGGTTGTATCACAAAACGTATTTTTAACGATAGCTTGACTGCGAACTAGCCGTTAGAGCATATACAAGAAAAACCGACTCAACCAAGGTACATCGGCAGACGGAGGGAAATACTTAGTTAGGTCGCATAATAACAGTTCTTCGATGGGACCCACTAGATCAAGTAGACTTCATTGAGAAGCCCACGATGGTAACAACAGTGCCAGACACCGCCTGAGACCATACATTACAACCTGAACAGTATCACATAAGTGATAGTTTGCTATACAGTTGCACAGGTCACGATGACAACCTTAATGTACATGATGTTGTCTGTCGGCATAACTCTCTGAGAAGGCAGTTTTCAAGCAAAAACGCCACGATAAGATAACAGAAAAGATGGCAATATGGGCGATGTTGTGAAATCAATTCAGAAGAGGACGAACAGTCAGTGCATTCAGCAGTCACAGTCCTGGATAGTGGAACCAGCCCACAGACTGAAACCCCTGTATTGTGGAGTGAAATAGACTACTATAACCTATGCGAATGTTTTAGCTCCAAAAACTGCTGTTACACAAGCGACACACGCGTATGATAAAGCAATCAATAGGTTCATAAGTTATTACAGGAGGGAAAAAGGTCGTTGCTTGTGCGTTCCTGCCTCTGTGTTAATCGGAAGGAAATTGTGTTAGATGTTTTATAAGTGTAGAGAAAAAATGAAGTAAACAAAGAAAACTTTCAGTGAAATTGCTGGCACACAACCATTTCAGCAATAAACACTGAAGCAAAATTCCATCAGATGTTCGCATTTAATGATCCGTGGAACTGAGAAAATGCGTACTGCAGTAACTGCCCCACTCACACAAACTGCAGTAGTAATCCTACAGTAACAAGTTGTATACAGGAGATGGAAAACGCATTTCAATCGGAGCGATGTACCTATTCAAACGGCAGATCAATTATGTAAGTAGGTGAGCCAAATATACTGAATATCGCCTCTCTCTCACACTCTGAAGAACGCCGGAAAGATAAAGAGAAATAAACCACGAAAGCCATTACTTGAATACGCGATTAGTATCAACCACTGCATATTGGAAGGACACTAATAACGCCATATTCTGCAAATACATGTGATATAGCCCACGAAGAATGAGGCTAAGTGGGGAACAGCTAATGACTAATGGCCACGTGGTTACTCACTTAATGAACTAGCCACTGAACATGGCAGGAAACCGGATAACAGCTTTCACACCACCAGGTATGTGCTGCCATTCGGCAGACTAAGCCATATATTGGAAACATCTTTTCACATTGTCCAACTCTAAAAGTGAGTGGTCTAAGTGGCCATAGATGGAATCTGAAGCTGTGTGTGCCTGACAGTGCTGTTGTAACATGGTGTACATTCTCATGCTCCATTTCGATGACCAATTTTGTCTTTGGTTGGATGGATCAGTGAAAGATTATAAAAGTGAATCTTTGCGTCGTCAGCTATTCGTTCAGCGGCCTTATGACCGAGTTAATCTCGAGCCGGTAGGTGGACGTGGTCATTTGATCGGTATCGTAATAGCGAGGATGTACGAAGGTGCTTCTGTATCAACCAAACACTGTGCACCAGTGGTGTGTACACAGACTTTACACAAAGGTCCCAACAAATATCTCATTGGTACACAGGCATCACAGTTGAATCTGACAAAATACGCCGAAGGAGGTGAAATGAAATCCGTTCAGAAATCAATCGTGTGACATACCAACTTTTGGCTGAAGTCTTAACTTCATATCAGAGAATAACCATCCCAACAAACTAAATACAGAGAAGCGAGGCTATGGCAAAAGGAGGAACGAGGAGTAGACGAACTTACCGCATCCGCTTCCGCCCTGTCACGTGACACAATCCAGTCTGAATCAAACATGCCTTGATTGATACCTTCACTCGCATGGTAGCTGAAAGGAGTGTCCAATGAATCGAACGCGCCACCACGTACGGTAGATGCTTTGACAACTGCAGTAGCCTGTTGTTCCTGTGTGCAAAACGGAACCAAACGGTAATGTGGTAATCCCCCAGTTATCTTGTCAGTGATACAAACGTGATCAATACATACTTCCTAAGATCTCGCATGAAGAAAGGACAAATGAAAACAAAATCTACTAGCTTGGACCATCGGATCAGCACTCATAGAGTCATGATGGGAGAAACTACAAGAAGAAAATGCGAAACGGGGTAGCAAAATTAGATCAAACGAAACGCAAAGCAATAAACGACAGAAAACGATCATCGACACAGTCGTTACACTAAAACAGCGTGTGGTCTATCGATCATCAAACAGACAAAAGAGCACTGTCCGGTCACTCATCAACAGAACAAAAGTGATAGCACAAAGACGAATATAAGGACACTTCGCAAACCGTTAAAACACAAGATAGGCGACATCATCAACCGAAACCGTTGACAAGCGGTTCATCATTGGGGTCAATTTTGTGTTCGAACAAAAACGTTCGACAGATTAGAGTACCGAATATAAATTGCTTTAGTGTAAGTATAAATGAGGAAAACTGATAGATTAAAATCAAATTTTGCTTAAAGTTGACCAATTTCCATATCTAAAATTGCCTACGGCCTGCTCGTACTGTAACCAGAAGAATTCACAAGACTGGAATGCAGCTCAGATAATACCGCCAAATAAACAAAAGTTTCTTAGGCAGTGGACCGGAGAACTGTGAACCGAAAACTGGAAATTCGGACGATATGTGAGGAGCAGATGTACTTAGTTGTAGCTCATAGAATACCAATCATGACCCCACTAGAGTTTCGAGAGAAGAAAACTGTTGGCAAGTCTCAATAACACTATGAACAATATTAGTGGGAATTTGTTAACCAGTAATTCTTCACGCATGGCAAGAGTTTTAAAAAATCGATGAGAAACTAGATACGAAACAGAACATACACGGGGACCACACTACATATGTACGTCCTCAGCTCTGTGCCATACCCACGGATACTATGGCTCATGCTACTGTCTATCCATGCAGTTGTCCATGAAATGGTAGCTTAAGAATCAGGGACAAAGGCATGAAAAAAAAGCCGTAGTTGAATCAAAGAGTCAACCAATATTGAAAGGTTGGAAGCCCAATTCACCTGACAGATATATTCATCAATAAATAGAATAAAGGCGATCACATGAACAACACATCAAAAGGAATGGAGACAGTTATTGTCACTCCATGAGAGATTGAACTCAAGCTGACCAGTAACTAATATACACTGCCCTATGAAGAACAATACATTGAGACTGGAATAACAATACCTAAGAGTATATGACAAGAGAATTTTATTGACGAAAACCACACCTAAAACATAAGAGATGACAAAAATATGGATTATGGTAGATGGGACGTAGTCGAGCATGCAATACACTAGAATCAAGGAAGTAACACGTAAAGCACAATAATCACAGATAAATTAATATGCAAGAATAGGAACATTTCTGAGGTATCGGTGAATTCAATTTGCAATGATTTAGCCGAAAATCCGGATAAAATTAAAGAACGGTTCGATTTGAATAAATTTAAAGTAAATGTGCAAATTATGGATAGGACCATAGATTTGTTCAAAATGTCCATGCCTAAAGTTACATCACCGACATACACCAAATGAAGATAGCACTCAATTACCACATGGTTAATAAATCAACAATCCATCGACAAAAAACTTGCGAGAAGAAAACTTTGTTAATCGATTGCCAGATCGTAAATTCATCTCCGCATCTTTCGTCGTCTGAGCTGTCAAACTAGATTGGATGATCTCAGTAGAATTATGCATACTAAACTAGTTCACATGAAAGGACCAATCGGAATATAATTCTGTGGTATTCCGAGCTAGCGTATGCAGTAGAGAAAACGATATATTCTATGAAACAGAAAGCATTTCGTTTAAATGTGTCGGTTATTATTCACTTCCGGTGATTCCCAAATTTTGTCATCGACCAATGAATATATACGGAACCGTGGTAACGTCCCATTTGCGTAGCGATTAACAACTTCCGGTTGCGAAGATTACACTTAAGTTGTGAAACAGTCCCTGTTCACAGGCGGTCGGAAGTAAGATGCCAAAAATAACGATCTCATGAAAATTGGACAAAATTTGAGTGGTGTTCAAAGTCAATGTTTTCTTAGTCGTTTAAGCCACACAACTCGTATACAGGCGACTGTTCGTTCGTAAAAAGCAAACGAATCGAAAAACCACTGATAGGTTCGTCCACACTGACTAACACTGTTGTATGAAGTAGGTCCAAGTTGAATGCGTTCCCACACAAGTGACAACAAGCCGACCCCAAATCAATTGCGCAGTGAACGATTTTGAAGCCGTTTATATGTACAAACACGCAAGTACAAATCGCAACAGTTTAGCAGCTTGAAAAGCTCATTCTCAAACAGTTGACTAACTACCTTGTTCGGCCGGCTGTAGTCGGCTCGGGAATATAGCGTCAAAGCCAGGAGCACGCCGGATGAATAAATGTGTTGCAACTCAGATAAAAATAAATGGGAAATTTTATGTAATGAATCTGAAAATAATCACACACTCCGTCTCAGAATTATGTAGACACCAGATTTTTCACATCTTTTCCTTATGTGTATACGAACACGATCAACTTTGCTGCTCACATATATGGCTTGAAGCATATGTGCTTTTTTAACAGTCGAGAAAAATTAGATAACGAAAATAAACCAAAACTGACTTTTGCGAGTATACGGACATTGCACTGATCTCCCAATTTTGCGTCTAAAGTTCTGTGCATAGCCTGAATGTGTTAATTATCAATAGGCACAGATTTGACTGGATGACATCCATCATATCCAATTGGCAAGTTTAAGTACATCCGTTTCTGTTTTCTTGTCTAGCACAAAACCCCAAAAGGAGGTACTCAATACAGTGCAGATCTGGACTACGCGAAGGCCAAATAACTCTATTAACGTTGCGTTGTAGAAATAACATTGTCACCACTCTGAACATATGCACTCAACAAGTGTTTTGTTGAAACGTTTAATGTACAACAGGCATTGGGTCAATGTGTAGTAGCGAATGATGTGAAAGTGTGAATGTACAAGATTGTGTACAGTGTTGCTCTTCCAGAAAAGCCAACTGGCATTCACCACTACAACCGAAGGCATCCCAGATAACCAATTAGCCATCTCCGAACTGATACCGATTGTGTACTGTTAAATCCTTTCTCAACTCGTGCCAGCCACTCGTTCGTCCACTAACCTCGTCCAAATTGGATAGGTTTTCATCACCGGTGATTACCGTTTTCCATTTGTGTATTCATGAAACGTCTCTTTGTCTACAGTAACCGATGAGTGTTGTGACCAGTAGCTGACCGTAGAATTTCTAAAGCTTGTGGTCAACCAGAAACTATGTATTGCTTAAGATTCCAAACACGGTTGCGATGAAAGAACTGACGTCCAACTGTCCTCTGACATCATCTACATTTAGTACACCGGGCAAAGCCTTTCGTGCTATTCAACTTTGATTTTGTGCGTAACATATCCTCTCTCAATAGCTTCAATTCTATATAAGATGCACATCAGGAACAGCCAAAAAGCGATGTACCATAGGCATAAGTTGTTTGAGTCATTTTGCCATATCTTGACGGTTGAGTAGCACTCAATTAATCATCAAAAGCTACTTATTATAGATAGTTGAACGGTGCTCAGACTATACTCGATACGTAGTAGGACAGGAGCGCTCCTGTATAAAGTGAACGAAACTGAGTATATCAAAACATAGAACGTTGTCATCTACTTTGGAATGAGGTGTCCACATAAATCTGAGATAGGGCACTTTTAAATTACTAAACCGAGTTTGATTTTGTCTGCTGGATTAAAAGTAACACATCATTAAGGACCGTGATAGTCAAGTCGTTTGCAACCACGCTTAGCCACCAAACAAGCCCTAAATAAACGGTAAAAAAAGAGAGGATGCGAAATAACTACTAATGTATGCTATAATCTACGTCTATTTCGCAATGATACAACGCCATGGTGGGGTTTTACTGACAAATTAACCGGTCGTAAATATGGCACATTAACTGCACTTCGTAAAGTGCCGCACGTATCCCCATTCCCACTATATCAATCAGGGTTGGCTAATGTTCCGCCCCTCTGCTTTTCAGCGAAAAATCTCTCTGGAAAAATAATAGGAACAGGAGGACCAGGCATTACAAACACTGGCAATAATCTTTGCTGCCGCGTTTGTAAATGACGGCCAGAGTCCAACTAGCAACAGCACACCAAATCTTGGAAAAGTGATACAAAATACACCGAACACCAGTATAATCATCACCGGCGAACAACAAGGAGAAAAAATGCAGCACGTACAACAAGTAATTCGATGCGCAAAAACAAAAGCAGTACACTGTTCTTTTCAGTAAAAGAAACAGGCCCATGTCCGCAGAATTTGCTGAGGCGTTCTGCCAAAAGAACGAGGGCGAGAGACAACGTTGTGTGTGTGTGTGTATGCTAGCATACAAAAAATGAACGTTCAACAGAGAGACCAGCCTACCTGAAATCGAATTTTCTCCTAAAAGCAAGAGAGTGAAAGCATTATAAACAAAAAACCAATTGTCGATGGACCAGTAATCACTTGCCAATTTTTCATAGTTTACAAACAGCATGAAGATAAACGGCTAGGAAAGATGAACAACAGTTAGAGGTTGGCATAAATAACAATTCCTCGGACGCATTGATAATGACAACACAGCGTTGGCAACGTGAGCCGCCTGCAAGCCATTCATCCTAAGCAAAAGACACCACATTCAGAGAGACTCAGAAGGGACCCGTGGGAACATAAAAATGAAAAACCATTAGCGGCCGCATGTCCCAAAAGACTAAGTCATCGAAAACGTGACTAACTGAACTAGCTTTAAGATCAAACGGATCAACATTCGCAAATTTACAACAATGGAGTAATTAGAGGTGTGGGGAACAAAAGTAGTATATTCAAGCTATTACAAATTCTCCATACAAGGGCTATTAATAACGAAGATTCTTCGGTTCCCGACAGGAGAAACGTGTTGAACTGACAAAGATACAACGCTAGTTGTTTCATATTGCTGTATAAAGTAACGTTCTGGTCCTTGAACTATTGCTTCCATCAGACTCTGGATTTCATAAATAGAGCGGTACATGAAGCATGTGTCTGGGTCAACAAAGTCAGACCGAAACTATTCACCGTACCATTCCAAAGGAACCCTTGCCTAACAAGCATTTTGCTCAGACGGTAATTCATTCACTTACGAGAGCAATCGAACGAAAGCGATGATTATCAACGAAAGATAACGGGTAACCGTCTTCAGCTCAAATACACCTAGGTTTCGCAACCGGATAACAAGAGAATACACATACATGTATGATTCATCCTCACTTGTGTGGAGGGCTTGATCCGTTCATCAGTCAGCACAGGTCGACAAACATATTATACGATGCAACTATTTTCACTCCCGTCAAAATGTATGCAACTTTTCACGCAAAAGACATTACGCGTTGATTCAACATGCTGTCAAGGGCAAGCGTAAATACAAAACCCTTGCCAATCTTGAACTAGCATTTTGTACTACCAGGAAGCAAAATACAATTCACACTCGCGAATCGATGTGAATAAACTGTTTAAGACGTATTGAGTTGTCTGTGAGATCGACAAAATTAAGCTGACTAATTGTATACAGATAGCAATAAAAGTGATCGCACAACGAACAGATCCAGCATGTGAAGAAACGGGTAGAAGATCAGGGAAGCGGTTTCCGAACCGAAGCGGTAACCTCGTGAGCATTACTTTTTACGATAATGAGTAAGTTACCTATTACCTGTGAACATCAATTACATACAGCCTTCAGTTGTTGGTAAGTGGGTTTAAAGGGAAGAAAAGATAACAGATACAGTCGTTTTGATTTTTCTAGTTTGGTTCAGGAACACAAACGGCATAGTAACAAACCACGAAGTACCTCAACATTGGATAAACAAATCGATGTCAGTTCGAAATCCTTCTCGCATTCAGGTAACTTGCCAACTGGGACCTGCGACCGTAGTAAGAACCGATAGGTTATTTCAAAACAGAACGAGATTCATGTGCTACTTAAAGTGGAACAAGAAAGCAGTCAGCTGAAGCAGAGAAAATGAACATCAACTGTTTAACAGCATAGCGACTACATAGAGACCTCATGCGAACAGCGCACCGGAAGTCGTTCCACACAAATTGTATACACACAATACTTGAGAACATCCATAACAGCGTAATTAGTAGGCGAAACATATGCGGAATCTAAGCGAGGGTAAGTGAGCTTAAAACACTACTACAACAGGCGCAAGTGTGATTAGCTGAAACATATATCAAAAGAAGTGGTTGCACCAAAAGGGAAACTGACGACGAATCATTCAGTAGTTCTCATAGTGACTGGTGAATTAGTCACAATAAGCGCTACGTACTTTGTTTAGCATTTAATTATTGAAATGAGGTCATTTCAAATGAAGTCAAACAAAAGGACCACGACACAGTTCAAATCGTACGTTTTCTTCCAGTATAAAATACATCAGGGTTCCAAGAATTATAAAATGTTTATACTTCGTTAGTGTGAATGGACACAGTGCACCTCTGATTGCCAGTTTGTACTGGCTACGGCCGCAAGGGCTCGAAATGATGCTTGTTATGCTTCTTGGTGTTCATCTTCAAACCAGCACTTCCAACTCAAGTACATACAAATTTCTCCTTCACAAGCGATGCTCAAAGAACCCGATGGGAGAGCGGATAGAGGCACTGAGTCTTAACGTGAACGGGAGCTGGTTCGGTCTCCCAGTCAGACCATCTCTACCTGCTAAGTCTAAACAAGGACGAAAGCGATCGTGAAGTGTCGGTTTGAAGACAATAATCAAGAAGCACTGCAGGATTCCAAGAACTTCTGTGGTGATCGAGATAGTTCCGATTAGGACAACAAAAAGTTTATGGTCTTCATTGATACAGATAGAGAAGAAAAAAATATACCGATAAAACGAGAAAAACCAACAAACTATCTGAGTCGGGGATGGAGCAGTCGCTTGATCTATAAGATTCTCTTTGATCCCCATTGAGTTGCTGCAAGGTCTCGATGCAAGACATCATGTAGAAGAATATTAGTGTGATGTACGATCTAATATGCCAATCCCTAAAGGCAAGCATGCTATCTACCTGCCTTGGATGTTGGACAGTATGGGTGCCAATTTGACTGAACTAATAGATCTCATGTGCCTCCTATCGTTTTATGCGAACTTTGTACGCTTTTTCAACAAAAATAAACTGTACACCAGTAGTCACACTAAGCATTAGTCGGGCTACAAAGGTGAATCTGACTTTATCTATCGGATTGATTCAAACCGGGATATGCAAACAAAATACCAAAAATAAATAAGTCAGGGTACGAAGGAAAATGAGGTAAAACACAAAGAATGTGGTTAGGTAGGAAGAAATAGATGATAAGAAGGAAATATGTCGATAAATGACTAAGGTAAGAGCTACCGAGTTACCTACACATTCCGCAATTGAAGCGATCTTATTACCGGTTCCTACTGAGAAAGGTATCAAATCAGTACCAACTTCCTGTTTGAACAATCGTCCGAAACGAAGATCAAATCACGAGGAAACAGAGTAGCAAATTTTATAAAACCATGTGCCAGCTTAACTATTCATCTCACATGATATATAAACCGGTATTAGCATTGGTAAAACCGAACTTTCCACAGCTAAGTTAGTTTTGACGAACCGTGTTTCATTCGATAACCAAAGTTTGAAAACTTGTATGCAGTTAGTGACGAACTTTCAAGTCACGGATTTCTCAGATCTATGCAATCAGGGACTCGCAGAGAAGGTGACCATCAAAAGAGGCTAACCGTGACAAAAACGGATCTTTTGGAAGAGTAAATGGTTGAAAACAATGAGCTTCAACATTAACACGAATTGATAGACTCATAACAGAAAATGGTAACCCCATAAATACCGCACATGTTCGATGAGTGCTCTAAGAAATGGCTTCAAATCAAGAGAAGTCGTCTTCGCGTCTGCAGAACATGCAGTCACATAGCGTTTTCATCCTAAATGACGTATGAACTAATCAGGTGAGCACCCGTAACCAGGATATGACAATATTTTGCGTCACTGTGCTGCCTTGTAGACTAGACCAGTTAGCTGAAGGGTTCGGAAATACCACGGATCCAGTCTTGGCTATAGGCGACCGGGGAGTATTTGACCCGAAAGCAATAATGACACTTTTTTTGAGAACATATAAGGTATATTCTCCACAGCAACACCTTTTTATAAGAACCACTATTTTATAGCGAAGACGTTTGTGAGAAATGGCGCAAATTCCATAGAATACATATACTGTTAAAAGGCCCCTCCTTAAAACCTACCACAAACCGTTTTATCAACAGGCAATCCAAGCAGCGGCACACCATTCTAGCAGTTTCTCTTAGAATCGCTCACGCCGCTGTCGGTTTAGTGAAACCCGATGGTCACAATCTCAAAACGAGTCATTCGGAACCATATATGAAAAAAAGAGTGGAAACCACCCGAGGCTGAGTATACACAAATAATCCGCACGCGCTGGATCGCTTCCAGTGAGTCTACTTTTCATTTAATAATGACATTGTTTGATTAGTGAACAGATCCACCGTGTGTTTCCCTGATATGTTTAGTTTCCCAATTGACCCCTGTTTTCCGCTTTATAATCTCCTGTTCTGTAGTAAGCACTTGATAATATGCAGGGAAATTTGCCAGGCCATAACTCGTGTGCATTTACGTTTTTGACTGCTCTACTAAAATACTTTTCATGTGTTTAGTCCTGTGTAAACCTTCCTTCGATGCTTGCCACGCTTCTTAATTCTAGGTCCTAGGCAAATCTTGAAGTGTACTTTAGTCGGAAGGCCACGTCGCAGTTAAGCTACTTAACTTAATCTGGACAACGAGAGGACCGAACATGTTTATGAATATATGTACCGATCAGCAATCGACTGTTCACTCGAGGTTGTCGGTGTACCAATGTCACATAAACATGCATAATTGATTTAACGTTTGATAGCAAGGTCTGTTCCAAATAAACCGTTGTACATAAATTTTGCCTACGAATAAGTACTAGTAGACTGAACTGGCCGGACGTTCTTAACACAAAAGTAGGAAAAAGTTGTTGCCTATCTGAGCAGAAACGGAAAGTCAGCGAGAGAAACAACTGGGTACCCAGGTAACATGCACCCTATAGAAGAAACAGTGTTGATGAAATGCAAGCGTTCAAAGGGAAGGGAAGTTTGCATACTCGCCGATTAGTGTATAGTAACTTGAACGATGGGTTAAATCCATGGTTTTTTAAGGCACGCAGCAAAAAATATGCGTGTCCAATCCAAGTGGTTGCTTAACAACTTAGATAAAACAGTTCGAAAGGATGGCACTGACAGTCCTTCAGATTCTAACACAAGAACGACATCAATCCCTTACTTCTTGGTTGAAGAAACAACTGAGAAAATGACATCTACTGAGGACTAGTTTTGCACGTGCTGTGAGCAAATGTACTGAATAACTACTTAAGAACGTGAGCAACTGGGGAAAATCAGGATTGGTTTTTCACGTATTCGTGAAGCAAAATTCTGTGCTAGAAGGATGCCAAGTGGTCAAAAGATAATCTAATGGTACTGCCTGCATTCAACGTGGAAGCTGGAAAATCGACTCCTTGATAGTCGTAAGAAGCAAGGAACCCAGATATGTTGAAAAGAAGAGTAAGTCCGAATTTGAAGTTAAGCAAACGCTCAATAGAAATGCTTAGATGGACATATTTTGCCCACTTGTCTAAAGCGACTCAAAAACAAGTGATAACAAAAAAGGAAGATTGTGCCAGTGCTAGACAACTGCTTGGCTCATCCAAACGTGTTTTCGAGAACACCGAAGTTTATATTCTTCTAACTGAAAACATGATTCCGCAACCACTAAGCTTAGGCATTAGTTGAACTGTGAAAAAGAAGTGAATGAGCCGCATTTTTTGTCACGTTTCGAAAATAATTAATCTAACTGATACAGTGTGATAACTAATAAGATACAACTCTTCTCTGGAACTCTGCGTTGTAAATTTCTAGGCTAGTTTATGACGTAAAATTCACCAGACAGTTTTGTCATGGATTGCAATGGATGCATCAAGAATCCGGTGGTGCTTCAAGAACTAAGTTTTTTCTTATAAAAAGTGAACTAGACGAGGAGCTGACCGATGTTGAAAAATATAATAATGGAGTGGTGTCAATGTTGCCACTGACTGCGCATACATTTCATAAGTACAAAAGTTTCTGTATGTCTCACTAACACAAATGTTGTTATCCTCTATAGTGAAGAATACGAAGAACAACGAGAAAGACAGAACTTCAGCGGATGAGAACATTTGCAGACACCTTACTAGACAAGCACTGAAAATACACATGTACTTATAACCAAACACTATCGCCTTGCGATACGGGTAAGTCGCGCACTCTAAAGAAACAACTCATTAGGCAAGAAACGCTTGAGCACTGTGATAAAAAAAAGTGAAGATGATGCGAAAATACTTTACGGAGCATTAGAGGCTCTCGGTATGATCCACAATACTCGAAATTAGCATATCAGCCAGAATAGGAGCAAAAAAAACGATTTACGTGTTCCTTAGGACTGTTGCTGTAGAAGAGGAGCATTGTAGACACAGAATAAACTCAAGATTTTTCTACCATCGGAAAACAAAACCGAGATCAGCGATTGGAAGACATGGCAAACATTGAGGTCTACATACTTCTGTCGTTCCACCGACTCAGAAATTGATCCAGTGAAAGGTGACAATGATACCTCGTAGCAGGACCAGGAATAACCTTGTTGTTTTGTGATACATTCAGTTCGAAAAAACCAACAACATGTACCATAAACAGTCGATAACAAGTCTGAACATGCTATATAATAGTTTACAATTGGTGCACAGTCAGTTCGTGTGAAAATTAACAGTCATCTCATACACTATAAAGCACAAAATACAATCGACAAAACAATCAAACTGTACGTAAGTACAGAAAACACATTTCGATAACCGTTGTGCGTCATAGTGATTTAAAAACCAGTCCATGTAGACAATGAGCAAATAAGGAAAACACTATTAACCCTCTAATCCTTTTGTGTTGTTCATGCAGCAGGTCAACCGGCGAGCTCGAACTCACCTGAGGTATCATTTGCATCAGCTTCGCCATATCATTGGCTAACATATCGTCCACTGCCTTAATTAGCTTCGGTTGAAGATTAGAAAAGGTACGGAAGTCATGCAAAGCCAGAGTTTCTTGCATGCGTATCACATTTGGGAAATCACCGATGGATATATGATGTGTGCGAGACAGGGTTTCGTAAACCTGGCTCAAATTGGTTATAAGCTCCCGTTTTTTTGCTTCTCGACCCATCAAGGCGGGCATCTCATTTTTTAGATGAGCAATAATGTAGGCGTGAACCTAAGGCAGTAAATGAGGGATGGGGAAAAAATTAAATCATCCGATTTAAACACCGCAAGGAAAAAAAACAATATAAATTACGAGCAATAGTCAACTGAACCTGAAATAAGTTGAACGAGTCATAAAACGAAATCGAACAAGTACATGTCTGAATGCTGGTCGTATCCGCCAAAACAGCGGAACAACCCACTAACAGAGTATACAGATTACCAATGTGAGGATGCGAGGACGAATAGGTAGAAGTAACGAAATGGCAGTTTTCGCCAGACTGGCCAAACAAATGGACAACGGCGTCCAACTTCGCGTGCACCGGGAAAATAGCTTGAACTATTCACAACCTAGCCGTACCAGAAAAACTATCCGGAAGGACAATGCCAGACAACAGACCAGTTAGTTGATAAACATGTACAGATTTGGTAAATCTGATAGGCAGATGAATCATCGCATAAGCTGGCCAATTGTGTGCTTGCTGAATACAAGTCCGTACGAATCCACAGTATGGGAGGAAAGAAAAATCATCTGAATGTCAACTAGCTAGTCTGATGAACGAAGGAAATTTGTTATAACAACAGTCGGATCGATTGTTTAGATGAAGTTCAGTACAAAATATACGCGAAACGAAAGAAAGGTGGAACAGAGAACTAGAATAAGGTTCAGGAGCACAAGCAGCGGATAAACCAATTAACTCGAAAAATGAAAAATCTACTGAACTGGCACATGAACGCATGATGGAAATACACACTATGAGTCAGGTGAAATCAAGTGAACAGTCGAATTTCATCGGTTCGGGGGTTCAGCGGGTGAAAACACGCATAAAGTTAAGAATGATTAAAATCACTGAGTTACTCTAACCACATGAGATATTTTTTGAAAAATTACCAAGCATATACAAGTCTTCACTTAGTTAACGATTCCTTTTCATCAGAAGCAATCCGGAGACAAATAAGACCGTAATTAGGCGCTTCTTTCAACTTTGTATTGGTAATTAAAAATAAGTAAAACGGTTTTGGCTAAAAATGTTCTTATGGAGTTGATTTACAAAGATCGAATTTTTAGAGTTTCGCGGCCAGATCGTTTATGTACAATAGAAATCTGAAGAACTGAACCGAGAATAATTAAGTATACACGCACTAATCACGATTTCGTTTACACGCACCCTGATGCATTTATCGAATTGAATAAAAATGTCCAACGATGGCTGTGCTTGTACAATTTAAGCGACACTTTGATTGGTCCTACCGAAAAGTACAAATGAAGAAAAGAGTAGTGTGGATAAAATGCGAGTCTAGTCTGCCGTTTACCGTGAGCAACACTAAATGTCCTGGAATAAAAAATATCGAGCAAAAAACAGAGAACTGGATAAAAAACAAGGTTTAATCGATGAACTAGAAGATTTATGACACGTTCTCATCTCGTATAGCATTTCTATCCAGCGATTTCAATGATCAGTAGGTCCTCATTCGAGCAGGCGAACCGTCAGATTGCTCACTCGAACATTCCACTTGATGGGAGCCGGGGAGGTTGAGAGATAAGCACAGTGAATCTGTTGATACCTTCGCGGCGATCAGAGGGGGTTTCCGAACTCCAGCTTGAAACGGACAGCATTCAAATGTGATATACACTTTTTCCAATGCTGACCGGACGTCTTTAAGACACCACGGATGTCGCGAGTTTGTAAAGGCAACACGTGCCTTCAAAGTTCGTGCTAATACCTCATCAACAATTAAGCGAAACGATCCACAGCCTGCATTGGAGAACGTAGGAATGAGGATGCCCCAGTCCCGAGGTGATACCTCGCGTTTCACACAGACCAGTCTGGTAATTCGTCCAGCAATGGACTATCCGAGCGCATCATTTAGAAGGCTATCCATGACAAAGTTGATTGGGGAAAGAGAGATCTTACACATCCAGCAAACACAACAGCAACAGTGACATAGACAGTTGCCCATAAATACTCGAACTGCACGTAGTGAGCATACAATGATTAACACATTACCAGGGAACTTCTTTGCGAAAGAAGTTTCCAGGGAACGCCGCAAGCAACCTAAACAAGAGCAGCCTCTGAGTCTAAAAAAGCTATGATCGTCGATTGTCTATGCAAGTGCTGATGCGCCAAGACCAGTCGCAGGGCAACAATGTGGTCAATGCACGCTAAGCCGGATCGGGATCTTACCTGTTCTTCAAGGGTTTGGCGTTCCATGGGTTTGTCGGGCCGACAGTATATAAGGCCAACGAATAGCTTGCACACGACAGATACAAAATTGCTGCATAGATTTCGCGTCTCCTTTTGGAAAACGTGAAAAAATGTTGCTAAGCCACAATCGCAAGATACCGCCGCAGGTTCCCAAACCATTCGAAAGATTATTGTCGGCTCTGATATCAACCTCTCTCCAACACTTTCGTAAGGAAGAAGGCGAGATCTGAACTTGGAGACATGCTAGGCTTCGAAAACTAAAGGCTCCAAGACAGCCGTTGTGTTAGACGAAGGGCTGTTTGGAAGGCAAAACGGATGCATACTGATGTCTAACATTTCGGTTAACGTCGGTTCCTTCAAACCGAGACCGGATCACTGGATGTAATCAGGGCCGGAACCCATAACCTGACAATCAGAGTTGTGACTGCTATGCTACCGCCTCAAGGTCATTGTAGAACGCGTTCAAGTAAAGATAGCTGGCAAAAAAGCAAAGCCTCGAGATGAATGTATTATGCTCCTAACACGACGTTTCGTCTTGTAACTTTCAACTACACCATGATTCTAGCCAGATATGAGTTGAATTTGCGACACACAGTCTTGTACCTACAAAGGAAACCTATTTATTCACTCAGTAGCTAACAGACAAGAATAATGTTCGGAGGCGAAAAATAACCGGATGACATACATTTATAAAACAGATGACGGAAAGAAGAGTAACCATAGTAGCTTACGCATGTGGAAAACAAGTGTAGTCCTGAATACGAAGGGTATCATGTAAGAACACTCAAACAACAAGCGGGTGAAACCGAAATTAATGATGATTTTAAAAAAGTCGGAGCTTAAGCCATGAAAATGAATGGTAACGCAAAATGTATACAGACTTCGCTAAAATTTAATCGTTTCAATGAAAATAGTCAGATTTCACATAAACAACTGAAAGTACGAGTATGTATACTCTTAAAATATAGTGTGATAAAAAAAGTGACCAAACCGGAAAACGTTCAGAAACCACTTACTTTGGCAAGACGAGCTCGACGAATAAAATCGTTCAACTTTCGTAACGCTGCATCGCCAGGCAAACTGCCTAAATCGCGAAATAGATCTTGTTCTTCTAATTCGAACAGCTTGCGGTTCTGGTCAAATGTGAGAGGGTGATCCCAAAAGCTTCCAATAAAGACACGAGCCACTTCGGGTGTGTACAGTATCTTCCCTAAACTCCACATTAGCGCTCCATAGACTCGCATCAATTGTTGTGAATCCACTGTATCTGCTTTGTTGAGAACAATTCGAATCTTGTCTTCATTACCCTGGTAGAAATTTGGGATTAAAAAATAAACAGAAGCTATAGGTCATCCGGATAACGGACAATGGGTATAGTCTAAACTAAAATTTAAAAGTGTACGAGCAATCTGATAGGAGTGTAGAGTAACACGACAAAACACAGGTAACTAAGAGACTGGAATTTTGCTCCCATAGAAGCACATCAATAATGGACATATCTGTCCGAAATGACAGAAGTATTTAAGTCCTCGTGATTGTGAACCGGAAATGTTGATCCTATACAAAACATGCCCGAATTCTGTCTACAGTTGCGTGTAATGCTGACGCTGTTTGATCATCTCACCAACCATAAACTACTGGCGAACGGCGAAACCTTGTCTATGAAGTAATGAGAAGTCGTGAGTAAAAGGTGATCTGTTATGTGAACTGTTTACCTCTCTTGTTGACCTTCGTGCTTTACCACTCATTCGGTTGTCGGCAAGTTCAGTGATATTCACGTGGTCGTGTAGTTAGTTGACGGGGCGAAAGCGAAATGTCAGCATGCCGCGATACACCTTCCTATCGTACTAATGAATATCAGGTCTGTCAAATTCAATCGATAACCCGTTAGCCAGTCTCAGTAACGTATGCGCTACACACTGAAAATTATGACCGAAAGATCAGAAGTGACAATTCAACTACGTCTAATTCGATTTCAACGTAGACACGGTCGCCTGACGTTCGTCTCACAGTCAGCAAGACCAGAATTCATACTCTAGTTCGCACGATGCTGATACACAGGGAAGAAACTCGAGTCGGAAATTCCCATCGTTAAAGTGCGCTGGTCGAAAAATGAACCCGGAAACAACGGCTGTGATTAGAAAGAAAGAGATTTTAACAAACAAGATCCTCGACAGTTCATTGGTCACTTTTTAACAAAATAAGACGGAAATTAATGACAAATTCAATATGAAAAATACATAGGTTCATAGGTTTTACGGAAGGAAAAACGATCTAGTGCGGTCTTCTCTCTTTGCTGTCCAGAGAAAAATAATGTCAGACAGCCTACAAAAGTTGGGGGAGAATGAACGGAAACGGATAAAACAAAACTTCAATAAAACTATTTGCAAGTAATCATATCAGCAACATTGAAACACAGTATAGCGAAACAACGTTCCGCCAGATATGCACATTTAATGACCTGCAGGGTTAAAGACTAGGATGGCTAAAAAGCTCGTGGTACAGATTATCATCATCGTCAGCATCAACAACAGCAACAACACAACAGCCATTAGCCTGACCGTAATGTACTGTAGCCCAGGCCATTGCCCACCTCAGCAGTGACGTGGAATAACCCGGAAGAAAAAATGTTGCAGAGTAATAATAATAATAATAATAATAGAAGACTAGGTGAAAGGACTATAAATGGTATGGATGCAAGTAATTCATTGACCACAGCA
>JTDE01004622.1:21324-57541 GCA_014338405.1 Paragonimus skrjabini miyazakii | reverse complement strand
TTCCAACTTGACGTTCATTTGCCATCCATGGAAGTGAACCTTGATTGTGAGAGCCTATATCTAGTTGACAGATCTAAGCAAATTTTGCACGTTTTGCAGAAAGTATGACATAATGAAAAGGGAATCTTTGGCGGAGCATTTTGAAACCCAAGACTGCGTTTGGCAAGTTCAAAGCAGAACGAAGACGTACGTTGATGCATATCAACACTTCATTCACTTTCATCCGCTGTAAACATTGGAAGTGCGGATTTCTATGACAGAGGATGCGCAAGTACTCATGCACACCGAGTATTTCGTCATCAGGCCTGTGGTGAACCAATTGGTTGCTTCACCTCCATTTGCATACACCAGGCGAGATTGTCAGTTCCAGTTACTTTACCTTCATCGAGTTTCACTGTTACAACGATTGCACCCAAGGTTGGTATGGTGACGATCCTGTTTCATACATTCGAATATGTTGGCATCCCGATGAACTGGCGACAGCACCAAAGTTGCTGTGAAACGTAATCATGGATATTCAGCACACTCCCCTGAAGTTTACAACTTGCTGAAAATTCATAATAAGCCAGTTCATATGGCTCAAAAGAAGGCCACAAATTGTGCCTACAATGTAAAGTGGATCACCCTCCATATGACTCTGAACACAGGTTTGAGTAGTCAGGTGGCTGCCCTTTGTGGTTGGTCAAACTCACACATAACCAGGTTCACATGATCACGAACTCATTTTGCATGAGTAACCTGTTTCTCAAGTTGCCTACCCTTTTGCATGCGTTTTCATTGACGTTGACGTGAGCAGAACAGATAAACGGCTGTTTCAGCGAACTGCAAAACAGGTCTCAAAGTGATAACTAATGTTAACACAAAATCTCAAGCCAATAAAACTGTTGCTTGAAATCTCACTTAGCATAGAAAAAATGCTGACGTCAAGTATTTTTCTGGCCAGTATTGCTCAATCCACTGAAACTATACTAATTTAAACTGCGCGAGTTGTGTGGAAGATGAAAAATTAGTGTGCGTGAGACAGTACGACTAGTGGTTTGTGATGTTTTCCACCATCCTCTCCCTAGGCTTGTTTATAAAACCCGACACATCGATACTAATTTTCTTGCTTATAATGTAAAAATGCTGAACATTTTAAAACATTTTCCTTTGTCAACCTACTTAACAAACATACCTCTTATTGAATTAACTAAATCTCATAAGGTGTACATTCTTCTCCAACTTCATTTCCCCGGTTAACTTTATCTTCAACACCTTAGTATAATGACCGACAACAGTTTGCACTATTTTCACTGTGGTCGCGGGATTCCGAGTAACAGTGTTCACTGGCCGGAGATTGTTGTGTCATTATTTGTTTCATTCAGTTTGGGATGTGTTCTGCTACTCTCTGAGAAAGTCGCCGAGCTGATCTGCATATGTAAACGTTACTGCAACTGCAAATGAACTAGTGGATAACGTGAGCGATTGGATATTTAGAAAAACTAGGTTCGCAGTTTTAAAGGACTGATCATTTTCAGGATTAAACTAAATGTGGTTAAGCAGCCGCATACGTGCATGATAGGCCGGATTTCGAACCGGTGAACCCGTTGCTGGAAATCCCGCATCATCCATTATTAAACAGCTCGTGATAACGGATCACCGGGTTGACTCGATTAAATTGTTAAAGATATTTTTACGTAACCAGAACTTGAAGCTACTGGCCGTTAGTGAAGCTATGTTGATCTGAACTCACCAGCAGATGCTGTGCGCACAAAAATGGTAGAAGCGACCGGTCAGGTTGCCGTCACGTTGAGGACATAATTATTCGCCTAAATGTGTGCGTGTCCATACCCTCTTCATCTTTAATTGTCTGTCGTATTTAACCTGCGCGTTTTCCGTGTGCGACTGATGAGAGTTAACAAAATGTTAACATATTGCCACATGTCTTCCTTCTGTGTTGATGAAGTCCTCAATTTTATCATAAGGTCAACGGTAACCCGACTTAAAAGACAACTTAGACGATCTTGTTGGAATGTTTCCTTTAATATTTTATCCAGCTTTTCCACAGTTCTTTCAACTCTGTAATCGTTTAACATAATAATGATGTCTTTAGACAGAGACGACGCTCACGTAATTTTTACCCCAGTGGCGAGTAAGACAGAGAAAGCCAAGATCAGTTCCTCAAATTGGTTGTCTTAACCATCTCAACACGCATTTCTGCAGTTTCATCGCAAAATATTCGAACAGGTGTTCCAACGAAGGAATACCGGAGGTTTGCACAGGTAATCCATGCATTATTTGATCCATGAAGGAAAATGCCTGTCTTCTATATTTTGCCCACGAGGTATCAAACTTCAACAGATGAATAAATAAAAAACGATACACAGTAATCAGTTTAGTAATAATTTTCGAAAATACCTGATCAGTTTGCCAAGTAAACAGAGATTCATCCAAACGCTACCGTCTACATAATGTGATAAGCGGCTAGCCTTTATGTGCCAAACTTCCAATGCAAAAATGCGATTCCAACTGACAGCCGCATGTTGTTCTAACAGCAAATTTCACGTTTCTTTAGGTGCCTATATAAGCAGCTCTTGTAGTACAATAACGTTCCTGATGACAAGCCTTTCCCGACATATCGATGAATAAGTGCAATTTTAGAAAGTTGTCCAGTGAAAGAGTGCAGTCGAACCTATTCTACTAAACCATTCTATGTAAGTTGGTAATTCTACCAGAACTTTTTTCGCTTGTGATGTATGAAATAAAATCAAGTATCTCCTGAGACCGTAAAATAAACGCACGTTGATCTCGTGGTGCAAAGGAATAGCATGGGAATATAATTTTGACCACCATGGTCACTAGGTTGGTAACGCATTAAAACTTATGTAATCAACTTGGTACGATATCTACAGCAGATCTGGTTAGTTATTTGGCCCAGTATATTGTTGGTCTAAATACGCAAAGAAACAGTCATTTAGTATTCCGATTAACAGGAGGATACAAGACTTGTTGGATAAAGTCAACGTAATATTGATATAGTCCAATGATGGACCAAAAAATATGCTTATTAATAACGACCCAGGACCTCACGAATTATTTTTTCAAGAGCAGAGACCATGACTTCCAGGCGTGCACAGTTTGCTGTCTCAGAGCGTACAGTGTAATTTTAAGTGTCGTTAGGACGACAGACTTGGATGACTCGGTCAAGATACAGGTAAACAGAAACTTCTTTTGCTGGTGTGCGTTAAACTGGAAAGCCTGATCAGACACCTATCGTCATATTTAGCATATATATTCTAAACTGTTTGCACATATGTTAGAGTATAGTAACTACATATTTGTCCATTCCAAACCAGGTGACCCAACTAGTTGGTTGTGTAACCCTGGAATCACCATTCCGTTTATCTTCACAACCCTAATCTTTGGCAACGGTTTTTTGATGCAAAGTAATATGAAACCATGTCCGAATTGCATGCTCTAGGTCGTTATGGCGGAATGCAATTGGTTTGTTGTGACCTGCACTACTGATTCATATTCTCGTTTAGGACGGTCGTGTTGTGACTTACTTCAGTAGTGCCTATTACTCACACGCACTGTGCTTATTGTATGGATATAACAATACATCCCATTCAACGTTCGAACTAAACCACTTAGCAAAAAACATTACCTGATGTGAATCTACCGTCACTTCGTACCCCATCTGGAATAATGATAATAATATTACCGCATCGGTTTATCTGTATTTAATGAAATCGTACAGGTTGATAGAGCGTGTATCACTCTGGATAATGTGAAAGATCGTATCGGTCCAAATGAGCTGGGCGACGTAATAGAGTTGATGGTAGAGTTAACTTTGCATTCCCTTGTCGAATTCCTATTGATCGAGCCCATGGTTTCCTTGAAAGGATTCTTGTATACTTTTGTTTATCGGATAACGCTCTTTTGTTGGTCTGATTTAGTATCTGGTGAATATATTACGAATTGAAACTATTTTCCAAGACGAGATAATTGCTGGCTTCTGATGTTTACTCCACTTACGATTAACGGCCCAGGAGCTCATGAATTACTTTTTTGAGTGCAAAATTGATTACTTCCTGGAATGCACAGGTTGGTGTCTATGTGCACAGTGTAATTTACACTGTCCTTAAAGCACCAAGCTTGGATGACTGGGCCACAGTATAAGTAAAGGGAACGATTTGTTGTTGTTCTGGATTGCGTTATGTCGAAAATCCTGATCAGCCATCAGACGTCATATTCAGTAAATATATTCCACGTTGTTTTCACGTACGTTAGTGAATAGCATTTACCTGTTTGTCCATACCAAGGCAAAAACTCAACGTTCTGCATTAACGGGCACTTGATTTCAACCGAAGCTTGCAGTGTCTCATAGTGCCATTTATTGACACCGTGCGCTTAACCTAGACGTTAGCGCCTAGGCTTGTCAGCCATTCCCTTGTTCTTAGTTAGTGATTTATGTTAACATATATGCTGTTGTGCTGTATAGGCAGGTAGTCAGACTGAGCACACGATCAGACCGATAAGACGTTTCGACGCGTTTGTTCCATAGTCTCATATTTGTCGCCATCTATCCAACGGATTATATGTTTGCCTCAGAAAAGTACTGTATTTGTTGCCAGTAAAGACAAAGTAGGATTCATCTCATTTTCCCTTATAAAATCAGCTTAATGATACGAATGAAACAATTTTGATCAAGAACGTAAGTAAACACATTTGGCTTACATGAAAACATGGAAATCATGTTGCCCCAAAGAGCTTAATTTGACTGGAGGAGCAACACTTTGCGCATTCCCCAAAAGTCAATTGGAGAAACGATCACATGCATTCAGACATATTGTGGTTTACCCAACCCAGTCAACTGTCATAAATAGCTGCACTTAAGGACACTGACACATGTTGCTTATATAAGGCCACTGCCTATCTGCCCACGCTGCCGGATTAGATGACTCCCAGATCACGGCAGCAAGGTAACTTTTAGATAATAAAACTGCTTTTTTCCAAAACAGAAATAATATGCAATAAGTCTGAGAACTCTAGTAAGTATATTGCTCACTGTCATGAAATTCCATGAGCATCATATTGCTTAAAAGACTAGTGTTTTAAATTGTGCATGCTACCGTAGGATATTTACAGCAGGTAGAAGAAGTATTTGGTGTTCATTTACTGATCACTGTGAGTTGTTGAAGAACCTGGTATGCTCTTTATAGTTAACTTACCAGTAGTTGAATTCAAGACTTTGTCAGTAGAACAGACGAAGAATCAAAAAAATTGAACTGCTTAGTTTGGAGTTTATAACTTCTTTATTTGAAAAATGCTTCAGCCTAATTTTGTTTCGGTGCTCAAAAGGTTTTAGTGAATTTTGGCTTTTATAATGTCAGCAGTGATATATTTTCATTTAGATGGATACACATCAGACGCTTCTTACGTCTTCTTGTTCCGCTCTGGTGAGGTGCTCAAGTAATTGCAACTCATACTACGTCGCTGCACGTAATATGATTTGGTCCAAGAACGGTGGTGTCTTGTTTGCGTTTTACAAGTGTCTGTGGTTAGGTGAAACTATTGTTAATGGTTTATCAACATGATGTCTGCAGACGAACGGAAGTAAAACTACTTTACAGTCTTCCTAACATTTGTGTTCTACTAATTTCTATCAAACCATTAATGCATATCTGACTATGCTACGCTTTAATGTGTAGGATACTGATAATAAAATGAAGATTCTGTGATGTTTTATTCAAAGTTGTTCAGTCAGTATCACTATACCATCCAGTTACCGATACGTTTAATTATGCAAGTCAAGTTTTATTACAAAGTATGTTGCCTAACCAGCTGTACATTGTTTTGCCCCAAGCATACAAACACTTCCGTTTGTTAATGCCCAAATTGCGTCTTCGAGTAACAAGTTAAAACGACTAGTCTTCTGTAAAACTAACCATACTCGTTAGATAATCAAGGGCAGATAATTGGAAAATTATTTAGTTTGTAGGTGCGCTATAATATAGATAATTTGCTTATGCAACGACATATATTTCGCAAATGAATATCACGGCGTAAAAGTGTTTGAATACACTCACCCAGCGCGGCCGCATCCAATATATCTGTGACAAAATAGTTGAATGGCTATAATCGCTGGTGGAAAAATTCCCTGCGACGTTCAAAAAAGTATGCAGGTTTGCAATAAACCTTAGTTGGGTTCAATAACAACAGCACACTGAGCATATTTGCAATAAGATTTGCCTCAGTTTTTTTTAGTAAACGCACAAAAATATCTTCAGCGTTGAGAAGCACCTCGAACACCATAAAGTTGCACACATTTACGTCCTCCGTTTTCTGCCCTTGTGGAATTTTTGCTACGTTACATTAATTTAACTTCCTTAAAGTAATCGCATCAGTTGCTACACATTATTTAAAGGCATAACTAACTTCATTATTAATTCGTACGGCAAACAGGCAAAAGTTGTATGTAACCCAGTTTGCTAGTTCATGTATCACGATATATAATCATGGATCTCTGTTTGAATGAAGGCGTAACGTTGTGTCCAATATAAAATGTTCACTGTGATTGAGGTTGCAGAGTGTTTGCTTACCCTCCACAGAAGCTATTATGTAAAACATAAAACATATTTAGGATAAATTATCGCACGTTCTCAACGGCTGACTATATCTAAGTTACCTGGTAACGGTTCGCAACGAAAACTGCTGCTATCTGATTTAAAGCCCTCTCTTCAACAATGAAACAGATTTACTATTTACTCCGAAAATGTTTACACTTCTTCACCACAGTCAATATGGATATGACGGTTTAAATATATATTTGATCTGGTGTAACAAACCACATCTCCTAGGAAGTGCACTTTTAATTGAATAGTGAGTAGTCGAAAGCCATCGACCTTCAAAGCAAAGTGTCTCAAGCAACGTAGTTAATTTATGAATCGCACCTGTTTCACCTAAAATTGGACGTGCAGAATTTGAGAATATAATTAGCTCAGTGTATCAAAATAACTAGGATATTCGTTTATTTAAAATGCTTAGTGGATATGTTATAAATATACTAATGCAGCTCTAAGAAAGATCAAATGCTTTGGTTGGTCGTAAAAGCCGAGGGATTCTTTGTTTGATTTTCCATTTATCTGGCAATTCTGAACAGCGTACATTGCGTGCCGGATTTTACGATGCAACCCTATTGTAGACAAGTTTCATTTACAAACAGACACGTTATTCAATATGGTCAATATTCCATGAACTAGAGGTCGGCCCCATTTTTTAACAGTTATTCAGGCTGACGGAGCTCACGTTCTTTTGGTGACGTGAAAAACTGTAAAACATTTAATACGCGTTTCACTTTACTAATCTTATTTAGTTGCTCAAACGTCAAATATTGTACATTACTTTCTCAAAATTTAAACCACACAAAACTTCTGATGCTTTTTACTTGACCGTTGAGTGCATGCAGATTCGGTATGTTTGTTGTTTTATTGTACGATGGATGACAAATGCTTCTGCTGGACTGTTTGATGAACTTTGAGTGTATCTGCTTTTCAGTGTCGGGTACCATTTAAACTAAGTTGTACTAATGTTTGTTGTTCGAACCAGCCTGAACCATGATTTATCTACTTAGTGCACAGTTTCTTTTCTGCTGTTGAACGTCATTCCTTTAAATTTCCCTCCACAGAGAACGAAAATCACTTCTAGATGAACGAACAAACATTTTAAAACTTACTGCTTAAAATATGGCGAACTAGTGAATAGAATATAACGTTCTTTTAGAAATATTTCTCACGATGAAGTGATTACGCAGTGGTTAAAATACAACACCTCTTATGACACCTATAATCAGTTAGATGAATGTTGAAAACAACGAGCCACATACATTGGCACGCTCCACACAAACAGTGACTCCGTCTTCCAACGGCTTTGCATGACCAACAGAGAATCGATTGTTTGAATTAACTTTGTAAGTACCACACTAACCACATAAGTCAGTGACCATCATGAAGTAATTGGTGACATGACAATGAAATTATGAGCATATGAACACTAATGTAGTATTCACCATTTCCACCAGATTATAATCAGGACACTGATGGCAAAATGGTCCACACAAATACTATTCTGCTCGCGGCAAACTTTGACTTCAAATACTGACTATAGTTTCCGTGCATATGAATTTTTGGATGTTGTTCGAAATTTTCAACCGAGTGGAGTAGTAAAAGCAATACCAGACCACTCACATAATTCGCTGACGTCCACTGTGCCGAAAATTTGTTATGGTAATTGAAAGGAACATAAATACCGTCATGTGTGTAACAAAGTACGACAGTTTACAACAGCAACAATATACTCAGCACTGTTGCATTGCTATCAAATTTACTCTTGACACGGCCGAGATGATTTGCATAAAATAAGTCCAGGTTTAGGTTATATTGGGCTCTTCTGGTGTCTCTTATAATTTATCTGATTTCACTGTATGCTTTTAAATCTAAGGGCTAAAGTGAACATTGAGTTCGCTAAAAGGGGGAGAGAGAGATGACCCCTCCAAATTTTCCGCTGAATTGTGAGTTTTCATTGGTCGTAACCGATTTCAAACTTGATTACGAATCTCCGAATCTTTAGAGGTTTACTTAAAGTATTTCGTAATAAACTAAAATAATCAATGCAAACAGTTATACTTATTTATTTTTGTGTCGTTGTGGTAAACGATAATTCATTTGTGAATGTAGAATCCATCAGCCAATCACAGGCGCTTTCAGTAAATGCGCCGTGAGCATGAGTGATATTTAATTTAATGCACTCAAAAGTTGCTTTTTGTTATTGATTGGCCTGGCGGGACTGACTAAATCCAATCAAGTGCAACCGAGCTGGCCTTGTTTTCGAGACATTCAATGGGTCAAAATTTACTCCAACATATCTTGTTCCCCATAAGCCAGCTTTAGACTGCGCACTTCGGATCATACAAACAAAAATATTGCAACGAATTGCAAAAAGTATCTGCCTAAAATGGTACCAAATTATCGTTCAGTATATGAAATACCATTGAAGTCTGTCAAAAAGTCGACAGCTTTTCATATCCAGCGTTACTTTCGTGATCTTATTTTTGGCCACAAGCATATTACGCAGAAAATGTAGCTATCAATAAAAGTGGAATTAATGGGAAACCTTGGTGATTTTAAGTGCTTTTGTAACACTACACACAGATTTTAGCATCATCGGTAGCATCTAAACCATCTAACATTTGTTTTTTAAAATTAAAACTCTATCATTATCTCCGTGCGTAAAATTTCTTCAGCAGAGCTAACCGGATCAGTTCACGAACTTAAACTTATTTACTGTTGAGCACGTAAAGTGAGGGTAATTTTAGGGGATTTGATTCGCGCCGTTCTTCTTTATGTGAAGTTGCAGCCAAAGTTATTTACAATTCTACAAATATCAAACCTACCTGGTCCACCTGATGAAAGAAAGTCAAAAAGATCCATAAACTGTTCAGTTGCATTGACAAAGCCGTCGCGTTATTCACTGTACAACCTAATTAATTAGCGACCATATTATAAACATGATTTTGTTCATTTTAAATGGAACTCATGCAGTGAAGTAAATGTGAAACCTGACCAATTTTTCATTTCATTGTTGGTAGGTTTAGCAAATGTAGACGTTTCGTGAAAATTTGTGAAAAGATTGAAGGATAAAAAGTTACGCCAGTCGGAACAGAACATGAATGAAACAAACATAATTTCATGTAAATTATCTTAGTTTCTCTGCTGTTACGAAGCGCCTAGGAGTGATGAATGTAACGTAGTCTGAAAGGCTCAATTAAGGTGATTTGTGGATATCCACTCTACTATCGAAAAATATTGAACATTTGTTGAAACTTTGCAAACCAGCAACATCTTTTGCGTTTTTATTTTTTACAACCTCTATGGCTACCATTCTGCATACTCTTTTTTACCCTCCAGTTCAGTGCGACTACAAATTATGAACTGTCCGTACATTCTCAAGTTCATTCGTGGAGAGTGACAGGCTTAATTGCAGTGAGATACTCCGGTAGCTCACAATTAAGAACTGTCTTGAATATGACACGTTGAAAAAGTTGTTTGTTAAGTGATTGATTATATACAGTATACCTTACACTTCTAAGCTTTGCACATGAACTCCATCGCTTGTAAGCCTGATATTATTTAGGCCATTGTAACGCAGAAGATGTTAGTCCTTTCAACATCGATTTATTAGCCATCTACGTTGTCAGTTGATTTAATTTATGATTACTTTATAAACCTTTTGGTTTAATGGTCATACAGTTCACTCGTACGGTTATTGTCATGTTTGCCGGAGACAGTTATTCATAGTTTACTTTTGAACGTGCATAATCAGTAGAACTAGGATCGATTCCAAGGGGATTAAGAAAACTTAGCATGACTCTATCTGCTTTGTTGATTTATTTGCATGCAAAACACATCTGTGTTCATCATGTATACTACAGTTTACTACCAACAGCATTAAGTGCGGTTGTTTTTGGAGGGTGTGTATTCTAATAGGTGCAACCATGAACGGTACATTCACCTGCTGCATTCTTTAAAGCAAGCCTTAGAGGACAGCTTAGTATTCTGAAACGTGTGACAAATAGTTGTAGTCACCTCCTGCTTTTGAAAAATCAAAACCGCAGGGCAAAGTTACATTCTGTTACAAGTGAACGTCGTGCGTAAGCCAAACCTTATGAACGAATTTAAACAGGCTGTAGTAAAAGTGATGAACTTGATTTTGAATGAATTGACATGATTGTCCTCGTGCGCATAGTGTATTTATGTATGGTGAAAAATACAACTCCGCTAGTGCGGCCAACAGTCATATGAAAAACGAATACAACATTTCACCTTTGTGAACGAAGAAATAAATAACATTTACGAAATCTACTCCTACGTCGTAGTTTCAATTTCGCTGATTTCTGTAGTGGTTTTTGCATAGACTACATGCTTCCAGACACGGGATTAGTTTCGCCACTGATCCTTCTATAGCAGAGTTACTGGTACTCTCAGCGGCTGGCAATTGTTGTTCAACACCAAATCAGTGAGGTCACTTGCAATCGTACTCAGCCCGCAATGGGGATAGTCTATTCTTCTTAGCTGTTTTTTGCATATTTCCACAAAAAATGTTGTAAACGCTTACTGAAAACATGATTAAAACGAGCGAATTGAGAAAACCCCAAAAATGCGTATTATCAGACATAAACGCGCACATCACGTCGGCGTTTCGTTTACATATGAGAGTATGAAATCCATTAATCAAGGGGCTCAGCAGTCAGTTACTTTAACTCAATGCCTAGTCAGTGGTGTATGTTACTCCAAGTTTTGATGATGTTTTAATCACATACAGAATTGAGAACATATTAAACCGATGTACAGTACTGCCGCTTGCGTGTGTATCACTGAGATCTTTTGTGTTTCCATCTTCAAAAAAACGTATTTTGGGGAACTAATGGGCATTTGACCGACTCACTTTGCCTAACAAGGATAGCTGTGAAACAAAAAGCACATTTGGAATGTGATATCTGCTCAAGATGAGGCAGTGTTATGAATCAGCGTAAAGTAATTTTTATTTTGCTCATTTGGTTCGTATTGAATTACATTCGCATAAGGCGTTGAGTGATTGGCTCCAAGTTAAAACCATTTGAAGAACGTGAAAGTATTTCTGTCATAAGAAACCAATATATGCGATATGGATACATGCTTACCATTTAAAATGAAATATCGCAACCAGAAATTTTGACACACATGCGCAACTACCGATTATATTACTGAATCTTTTTGTGCGTATCCGTGTTAAAACGAGTTACCCACACAATTAATGGAAAGTTCATTGTATTCGCCGCAGCAAAAATGGATGGAAACGGTTGACTAAACAAAGTGTACTCCACGTTAATAAGTCCCAGTCAAACCAATTTCACAAAATAGGAGGGCTGAAATGACGACGTACCAAATAACATGTTGGAAAAGATAGCCATCTCATTCAGTCTTCCCTACAAAGATGGTTTACGCACACAGGTGCTTAATCCTTGCTCAAACATCTTCAGTAACCACCTTTCGCTCATTAATTAACACTTGTATACGTATGTCTCTCCGTCTGAATAATAAAGCTGACTGTCGTTTTTCAAAGTATGCTCGTGTACTCATTTATTTGCTTGCTGTACAGGTGTAACTTTTCGAAAGAAGAGTATTAAACGGTATGGCTAACGACCGGGATAGGAAAGGCGTTAACGAGTGCCACTCTTGTTGAACACAAACCACGTTATTTAAAAAGTGAACACCATCCACACTTGATCTCAGCCCACGCATTAAGATAAACGTTTCGGCTAACCCACTTCGAAAGGAGGCAAATTGAAGTGCAAACTCCGATCCCGACAATGCGCTACTGATATATGCGCTACTGATACTAATATACTGATAATATACTGATAATAATATGCGCTACTGATGAACTCTAATAAGAGCGAAACTCGAGTCTAGTGCTTCCTTTCTAAGTGGGCTAGCTGAAACGTTTATTTGAATGAGAAGGCTGTGAACAAATATTCAATTTTGAGATAAACTATATTATTGATCTGAATAAGTTCCGGTCACCCAACCGAAGTCGATCCAGAAATGTTGCCTGAAAACTTCTAAATCTGTTGCGATTCGCTTGCGCAGTCCAAAGCTGTACGTAAAACAAAAGTTCGTTTTTGTTTTTGAGTCTCCGCGACAAGCTAATAATGTATGCTGATCTTTTCTTTACCAATCCCGTATAACATAAATTGCCTGTAAAACGTCTTCTCATACCATCAGACTATACAGAATGTCCGTATGTAATATTCGAAGTATATTCATTCAATGACCTGGAAACGTGACCTTGACCTTATCTTTTTAATGAAACTATGGGGGTACTGGGAAAACAAACGTTTCCCTGTTGTGTGGAAAACAATTTTGTTGTTGGGGCACAGTCTAAGCCACGTATTTATTTGACGCGTTAAGCTAGGACAGGTGGCATACGTGTCAAAACAACAAAAGCCATGCTTTGGATTGTGTGAATTAGAATAATGCGTGAAGATTTAGGTAGAAAAGAAACAGTACACTGAATCGGAACAGTGAACTACTCCAGTGAGAAGGGGTGATCGTACGATATTACCTCCACCACCGCGATTCAGCAGTGGTGGCCAGAGCATAGATTTTGACATTGAAGTAGCTAGAAGCAAAATACAAAAAAGATACATCGGAGTGCAACATCGCATGGTCTGGTTCTTGGTACGTAAAGGGACGTGAAGGAACTAAACATTGGCGTCTTTGGCAACCGTGACGTTCTGGGCTCATGACCGTATGCAGATGAGTGTTTCGTTTGTGGTCATGTCGAAACGCATAACCCATGTGTTGCTTTCCAGAATAAATAACCCTTGTGCCATCCGCGTTTTTGACTCACAACACTATTTTCGACGTGATTGCGGTCGTTTTTAACGTTCATCGTAATAATGCATCTTTAACAAAAGTGTCTTGTTCTTCGGACATAAACAGGATAACGGGGACTGCACTGCTAAAGTATGCTTTGATGTAAATTCTTCATGCTCTGGCCAAATGTTACATGTTTGATGCTACGATACCAATTGCGACCTAATTCAGTATTTACAGACAGGACAGCAAGTGACAAGTAATAATTTGATGTTCATGCAAATTATCCAAACCAAAGAAGCCTGTGAGCTGAAACGTTTATTCTGAGTACTCGAGGTCTTGTTTATCCCACGGACACTTTTGCAAAGTCTGCAATTGCAGCCACATTGTATGTACTGCATGCTACTGAGATAGTGACTGTTGAAAACAAACATTTTTTGAACAGCTTCAGCGCAAATGGGCTAGATCTTACAAGTGTACACTAAGAATAGATGCACAGCGACATCAAGTAATCATCTAACGGCCTCCGAACTATCACCTTAACATGCATGCTCTCATAAGACGATCTATCTATCCTGGAACAATCTCCATTGCATATGGACCTCTGGACTACAAGCAATAGCTGAGTAGTAGGAATGAGGGCAGGGGCAGAACACTGTCAATTTGCAACAAGGCCGTGCACATTGAAGTCGCAACCATCATATCAAGTCGATGCACTGATGTTACCATTTGGTATGGAATGTTCTGGGCTCTTCGTGAACCCGCAGAATTCAGAACAAGTGCGTCTTTCGTTTCTAAGACACCACTTCTTGTACCGTGATGCAGTCCCATGGCATCCAATTTGCAGTCTATCAGAGCGCACTTCAGAGTCTTGTTTAATGCCAAACTGAATTAGAAGGAATAGACTACCCAATCTTGTCGCATTGTGATTGGCCTGCTGTGTTGGCACTAAACCGAAATAACCCTGCCCGGGTTCTGGTCACGATTTGCTTCAAATAGGGTAAGTCAGTTTTTGGGGGTTGTCTTTGCAGCATAAGTAATCTCAGAATGCAGATTTGTTAACGGAATCACTCTCGTGGCGTCTAAAAAGGCAACGGTCGCCGGTCTTCTTTAGGTGCGGCGGGGTGTGACAATATGACCAATGCAACCACTGTCAATATGAAATAGTCTAATTAGGTAAAATTTGCTAATGAGTTTGGTTTAGTTTGCCAAATTTAGCGGCTGCAAAAAGCATAGATACAACAGAACTCCAGATAATGTTTCGACGGTTAACATGCAAAGTACGTGGTTTATTTTTGAAACAAGAATTACCTTGGCCATGCCACTAATCTTTTTGGTGGCCCCATCCAGTTAGCGTTTCTCAAGTGGTACATATATCTCTCTCCGCATTCGTCTCTTAAGTAGCATGAAGTAGTTAGACTGAAGGATGCTTTGTGAGGTTTGATGAACCTGAGATGAATTAAGGTTTTTGTTTCAGTGGGCTGAGAAGTGAAGTAATTAAGTGAATTAAGTGAAGTAATTAAAATTAAGTGAAGTAATTAAAAGGACAGTCAGTGAGGGCGTGACCCCTTAAAGTGCTGCCGAATGTGCTTACTTCGACGCCTTACACTTCGTTACAAGTAATGGGTGTATGCAGTTTCCGCTTTGCATAGTTTATTGCTCAAATCTCTATCTACACCGCTGGCTGCTGGAGTGACTAAAAATTATTTGTTTGTCCTGGGTAGCGACGGTTTATTTCATTGTGATGGTGCGTTGTTTCTGTTTGGCCTCGCGATCCCCTCTTGGATAAGTCATGGTTTCTCGGGGAACACATATTTCAGGTGAACCGATGTAAGGTGTGGAATATTCTGACTCAATACACCTGGATGCCGTCTAGTGTGTAGAATCACAGAATTGGGAAAAGAATAAGGTGGTAGCCTTAAAGCGCTAAAGAATCTGATAGTTCAAGTGGATCCTTTTGTTTCTTGCGATGAAATAATTTGCTACAGAAAAAAGCGTGCTTTTAGGTTTTAATGTATGATAATTGTTCAAACGAGTGGTCTACATTGACTGTAGTCTTGTAACCGGCCATAAAATCGATCGACATCAGCTCTATGTACAAGGTTATTCGAGGAATGACTCGGCTCCTGAGTTCACCAATTAACCAATGTACATGAAGATAGTGAAAACTCGGGTGAAACTCAACAGAAATTAACGTATCTACTGGACGATCCATTTCCCTCTTAGTACTGCTGTATCCATCTACTTTATTTTGTGAAGAACTTTGATGAGTTAGTGATAATACTTCTCTTAGCTTTTGCTTGAACAAAGAGTTCTATGGAAAAAACTTCAATAAAATGCGGGATACGTTTGTGACGGTGTTTCCTGACGTTGCTTCCTATTCCAACTGTACAAAACAACCGTTAACGGACGTCTATTTAGCTAGGGCTTTCCATGCATCGAATACGTCTACCACCAGCATGAATATTGGCTTGAACTGCAGGATCTTCAGAAAGTTGTGGGCTGTAAACGCGTTATTAGTCAGTCTAAAAAAGTTAGAGGTGTAGTAATGCGCTTGGATCCTGAGATCGTGTTCCAGTAAGATAGCATGGAGGTGACGAACACGAATGCTGTTTAGGGGTTGACAGGTGTTTGTGGCGAGCAGGTATTTATGGCACATTCAATGTTAGTGCAGTATTATGACAGTCATTACCACCATCACGAGCAGCAGATAGGATACGTTTTGGCGCTCGTTTACAAACAAGTTTTAGTAACTAGGTCAACAATAAACATTAAAAAAGAGATAACTCTTCATAGCACGACAAACACTGAAGTAAAAGTGCGACGGGCCGATAACCAGTAGTGTGGCGCGAGTTGTCTTTGAATAGAGTTCACCTATTCAGGAAGTCTGGTTTGTCCAGCCTGAGATTGCGATGAAAGAAAGCTAACCGTTCGCAGATTCACCAGAGAAGTTGGATTTAATACAACTGATCTATCCAAACGGACATTTCAAGGCTGGTTGGAATCTTGCGACACATTCTCTTGTGGGGACCTATCGACAAATTGTGTTATATGTCTTATGAATGAGATCCAGGCGTTGGAGGCCCTCGATACATTTTCTGTTCATTAGAGCAGCAAATTACTCTGACGACTCGCCCACCGAACCGAGATTTGCAAGTAGTTAGCATGTCGTACAGACCTCACCCTTTCTGGAAGTCCGTACAATCCTGTTGAGCTGGATACGATGCTCAGTGTCCGTGACCACTGTCCTCGAGTGAACCCATTTTAACTGATGTTCAACTCAAATGTGGAAGGCTACTGCACCGTCTGAGGGACAGCCCAGTGGCATTGCGCTATCCAACCCGGTTATCAAAATACGGGGTAAGCTAAACCCTATGTGCTCTCAGTTGATCTCAAAGTTGTGTAAATAAAATTCTATGAAGCGGGAAGAATATTCAACGGTTTGAAAGCCGTTTACAAATGCGTAGTATTAAAGGTTGTTAATTGTTCGGGTAATTATTACGAATCATTTTCCTATTACTTGATCCGATTTTTTTACGTTCAGAAAAAATAGAAATAGTTTAACAATCAAACACACCCTAACGACAATGCATAAGTTAGATCGTTAGCCTTGTTACGCTTGCAAACTCGCCTTCCTACAAATGACATTGCGAGCGATATTAACTTTATGTAATGGGGGAGGGTTTAAATAAGAACCATGAAATATATGCTAGCCAGCTTACATTCGGAATGAAATCTGTGTTTTACTGAAATGGTAAGTAGTTGAAAAAAGATTAATCTTGGTGTCAGAACATTGAAACAAAAGTACTGTGATCAACCGACAGGAAACAATGAAAGTCTAATTGTGAAATATATGGGAAGCTGCCGCAAATTGAATACAATTTGAATCTAACAACGAACTGCATGAATTCCTGTATGTCAACCACAGCCAGCTGCACAACCATCTTGGGTTGATAAGCTCCCTGAAAGCTGCAGTTATAACCGCGAGGACACTGAATGTGCCACAGTAGTAACGAATTATAACGTTTACAATTTATTCTAGAACTCCCTTACACAATATATCCTCCAAGTAGAACCTGATCAAGGTAGTCTCTAAAATTTATGGTTGGCAGCCTGAAGTTTAGCGTAAAGTTATTACGCATCTTTCCGTTTGCAATTCAGTTAACAAATAAAATAATAAAACTTTAAAACCAAGACATCTTTGTGTATTACAGATTACCTGGAATACCTCCCTCATATACGAATGTTTTTCAGTCTTTATTTGGAGGGTGGGCCTAATTTTGTTTATTGGTTATAGAAGTTTGTATACAGGAAATCAGTTACGGTCACACAAATGTGCCTTGAATATGAATATAAAGATATGCCGACGTTCAGTGAAACAAAGGTCATATGTCCAATTATGATTCAACTCTTAAGATAATTTTGGTCATCAGCGGTAGTTGTAAAACTTTTTATGCGCTGTTTGTTTTTATCAGATATTGATTGAACTTATAGTCAATATTGAAAATAAAAGTAATTGAAATCATCCCGGAAATTTCCAGCGAACAAGGAAACATCGGTTAAAACATGACTGACTTCCAAATTTTTCTCCTGGATAGACTGTTATGAAAGACGTTTTTAAATAACTGAATTAATTCACCGAAACGCTAATATTTTGAAAAGTGTAAAGTATAAACCTTCACTTAACTGCATCATAATAGAAGAAGTACCGATTTTTATTGATAACGGAGGCGTAAGTATTGTACATCTACTTAAAGTGGTGCAGTACTCTGTATGAAAAAGCATCTCACTGTCTATATAATTGAGTTTTGACTAATACGGGCTCCAATAACAAAAATTTCAGTGCATAAAGCGTCTGCTTGAAAAAATGCCAGCTGAAAATTTGTGAGAATGTTAGTGGCAAATAATATTTCATCCATATTGACGCAAATGCCCTACCGCTTAAAAGATATTAACCTATAATTCCGTTAACGCAGATGAACATTATTCGCCTCGGTTATATATACTCTTTCTTATTGTCTACTCTCAACGTAGTAAGCCAAGACGGGTTTCGCCCTGGTAAAGGTTCGTCAAGAAGAGATAGCCTGAACAGATTGTCGAATCTACAGTTATCCATGTTACAGGCTGAAGTTGTTAGTTGTTTGGCCATTAGTTGTCTACGCACTGTTTTTAGGGGAACAACTTATATGTAATTGAGTTCTAACCTGCCTTACACACCGTTATGGCGGTGGTGGGATTGGGCTATGGTTAGCTGCACCAAGATGCAAACCAATGTACTACTCAATTGTATCTAAATTCTTCCTTCCCATTCAAGGCCCACAGAGCTGTTGTTTGAGCAACTGTGAGCATTGAATGGGAAATTGTTGGTGTGATTACTCATTCAGTTCTTGTCCACCTGATGAATCTGAACAACGACAAAGACGGCCGTCAAGTATCGCTTCGAGGGTGAATACCAAGAAGTTTTATACATTCGAATGAGGGACTGGTTCAGGCTTTGAAACCTTATAATTCTGAGAGTAATTTACCGGATTCCACCCAAGTGAATGCGATAAATATATGTGTGAAGGAGAGGATGTACGCTGTGTGTTGTTGCACTTGATGTGGTGATATCTAACTGAAAGTCAACATAATCTTCAAGAAAACGATAATTTTCAGGTTATTTCTCCGAATAAATTCCAAGAAGCCGACAACTATCACAACAGAACAAGTGTGACGTCTTAACTGGGAGACATTGACTCAACAGTAACGAAGAAAATTAGTCTATCTTTGATGACTTAATTACCGTTAATAATCGTTGCTAATAAACGTTAAACCAACGAATACGGTTAAGCAAAACAAGCCTGTCATTCAGATCAGGGTGCTTGCAAAACATCAACTTATTATTCATAGAGTACTATTCAGTGTGTAGCAGATTTCGACGGTTTCAATCGGTTTACATGTATAATAGGAGTAGAGAAATCGTAATTTACCGTAGTTCAGGGGATCAAAGTAGACTATAGAATAAGAAAGTTTCATTCATCACTATCCTTATAAAAATATATGAGGAAAAATCAAAAGGTGGTTACAAATTTCCGTACTACTATGTTGCTACAATATTGAATGGCTTATAAATTATCATTTTTGGTGTGTAATAATTTCCAGGAGTATTTGAAGCTGAAAACGTGGAAGCCATTTTTGACGTAACCCAAGGCCCATAAGACCTACTATGGCGAGAAGACATCGTCTAGGCGTGCACAACCATATCTTAAAGTTTCAGCATCAATTTATCGAAATCAGTTAATTATTTAATGACTATCCTGTAGTATGTGTGCGCATTGGTCGCCGAACATTTTCGGAAAAACAGGTAAGATTTTCGATAGGTTGAAGGTCACAAGCTCAAATCAAAAGAGACGGGGTTCCTTTGAAGAGAGTTGATTGCTCCGCTGAATCTACGACATGAAACTGCGTGTTTTGATCAGGATCGAAAACCATTCAATATTAATGCGTGTTGAAGCTAGAGTACGTTCCTAAAAATAATGGGTAGTCCTCTCGGGTTGCTTAAAATTGAGTATTGACAATTGTGATAGAATTCCGTTAGTTGTCAATGACACCAATATTTTTGCATGACAGCTGATAATGGCTGAGTAAAAAGTTGAAACAGAAACGCTCGCTAAACCGATGAACTGTTCACATTAGAATATCTTACTAGAATTGGGATGATGGACAAAGTCCACCTAGTTTCCTGGAAATTGTTTACCGATAAGAAGTCACCGGTGTTTGTTGGCTGGTATGTCGCAACCTTATCATGACTTGATAAAGTGCTACTGACAACACCTTCCAAAGCTACAAAGAACACCCCATTCAAACGCAACTAAAAATTAGCTGACTGTAAACAATAGATATCTGACGAACCTTTATCTTGGATAATGATCACCGGCGGTTATTTTTACCAAGGTTTTCTTGGTTCAGAGAAAACCGAAGTGTCAAAACCAAAACAATGATCCATCCAAAGAAACCGACGGTGTTGTATCATACAGAAAAGAACGTACTGCTACTGGCGACGAGACACGTACCACTTGCTACTTGAGGAACGTACAGCGCTTTCCACCTTATCAACTTTTTCTGACAGTTCACTGGTCAGCTCTTCAGTGGTTGCAGTTATTTCCACCTGGACAAATTTGGCGTGCCCTTAGAAGAACATGAGAATAGCGTCCGTCATTACTTCAAACGACTTGTTGTTGGCCGGTCGTCTAGTGTGACCAGCAACACTTTGCAGCTGTTGCTTCTTTATGAAAACCCGTTATTCTGAAATCAGTCAAAGCTCTACCTTTTAGTAAATATAGCCTATATTAGATGTACACGTTATCAGAACATGACGTCACGTCTGTTGCAGTTCTACCTAATAGGAACTCAACATGCCTGTAAAATTTGGTATTTCATTCCCTGCATACTGTATACTTAGGCTGTTTAATACAGCCACACTGTTGAATACCTCAGGATTGCGAATTGTATAAATTGCCCAACGTAACCACCAGATCGTAGCGAACAATACAAAAATTTATCCCATGTTAACCAATGAAAGAAATTAAAAAATTCTTTCAGTTTTACCCTCTCCAGAGTTGAAATCTAGAACTGGAACAGTTCATTGAAAGATGATGTAGGAGTAGACTTTGCAAAATTGAGTTTAGCATTCGTGAACTGACAAACATTAATGTAAGTTCTTCTACGACATTCACCAATTGTATATTCAAAGATTTTAAAGGTGCACGTTGCTCATGAAGTATAGGCATTAATTACATTTCAATTATTTCATTTGGTCAATATTTTAATCATGAGGTACGATACAATTGGCATTTGCGCGTTAACTAGGCATCTCGGGGACCATGCCCTAGGGCGTCTTTGACACACGCTAAGTGGTACTTTCCATTCCAATAGCAAGGCTAGGAGGTCCTCTGATTTGAACTTTGCACTCCTTGATACATGCAAAGTGTACAAACTGCATTGCCAGGAAAGCTACCAAGACGGTTACTAACGGCTTCTGGTGGCTGAATATGGCGTGTTTGAGCGTCTACGAGAGAGGGCGCAAACAGTAAGTTGGGTATAACTATAATGATTTTTATTAATGTTGGTAGTCAACATCAGCACTTGATTCACAAGTGTACATAAAATTGGGAGCAGAGTTCTTCCAGAGCAGATAGCCACACAGGGTACGTTGAGTGTCATAGTTTTACCATCACATTTGCTGTCGTTTTTAAATTTTTGTTGCATATATAAATTATACTGACTTGTGTTCGGTTGTGATGCTCTCTACTGCCATGACATCACGAATTTCCTTATCTTTGAGGGTTTTTCACGTAAAGCCTATGCAGCGTGTATGGTAACAAAGTTGTCTTTATTTTTTGATCTCCGAAAGTCATTCACCATCCTTATTTTCTCTTATATGAGAAGCAGTGTTATCCAATCCACTTGGAAAGACATTACTGTCGTTTTGTTTCCATTTTGTATGCTTTACGGCCGTATGCTCTGCGAATTATGGTTGTCATACGTCATAGTGATCTGTGACATTTTTGTTTAACGAGATCGGAATCATCCTTCTATGGACTTAGCAGATAATGAAAGGTTAACCAAATTTCCACCACCATCAATTGTGCTACATGCTGGGTGGCATGTTCATCATTCAACAGCAAGCTGCTCATGGATTTTAACGGAATGATTAATACTTAGGGTACGCTGAACAGAAGATCGCTATAAAAGATACAATAGGTCCTGTTTTATCGCTTTCATCGAACACGTTGCTCTTTTTTGTCCAAAGCGTGCACATTGTAACCGAAATGCGAGATGTCAGTGTTTCATTTTCCAACGGCAATATTGTGATTTAATCTGACTTGAACTTAAGCGCCATAATTAACCTCGGACTAAAATAAAGTATTTTGCTATACCACCTTCTGTTTACTTACCAGTTCCGTCAATCCTGTTGAACGCTACAAAATCAAAGAGTTGGAATTACAAGAAGCAACCAGTAGCGCTGAAGGAAACCAGTTAAAAGTTATTTGAAAATGACCATAGTCAGGGATTAGTTAACATGAAATTTCTGACCTGCTCCGTAAACTTCGATGATATCAGAAGTCGAAATTTAAAAAAATGATAACAAAGCATGGTCGCTTGTTTTTGTAAGGATACCAGTGGATTAATGTAGGTATTGTTCGAACGGGAAACTTCACAGATTTATTTTCCAGAGAACTCACCTAGCAAACGCAGCTGGTCAACAACTAGACAATAGAAAATTACTGCCTTATACTTAGAACCCGAATTCAAAAGTTTTGTTAGTTCAACATTGCAACAACACCTTTCGTACGTCCGATTTAATGAAAGGTAACGATGAAGTTCAGTAGCTAATGTCACTAGCCATTGTTAACTTGCAATTGCCTTTTCATTCATATCCAACGCTGTCCCACAAATGTGATGTACAAACGTGTTCACCTGTGATCCTCGTCAAATGGATGGTCAAAAAAGTGACACCCACATGAAAATGCCCTATAGTGCTGTTGTCTTGACTAGTTAAAAAAAGTATAAAATCAAAGCTGGAGTGAGAAATGCACATCACTCAATTTTTGTGATTAATTGGAGGCCTAATTTAGCAGCGTATATTGATGCGCATGTCAAAGTCCGGCGACCTACTGTAGAACAATTATTAGAAGGCAGAGCAATACGATAAATGTCCTTGAAAGTAGCTGTCAAGAAAATGCCCCAAAGACTTATCAGTTCTTTGTTCCTGAAATCTTCCTCAACAAGGGTGACTACTCAAGTTATATTTCAAACATCACATAGTTTACATACTTATCGCTTAGGATTTCTATCAGTTTGAGGTAAGACCGCAAGTACGAAACTCTCCGCTAGGATGCGTGAGGCAAGCAGTGGGCCATATGCTTCTGACCTCTGGTCTACAAACATTACTATGGGGGGCCAAAAGTAAAGCAAATTGAGTGATAACCGGTTTAATACTGACAAGTTCAAATATGCTGGGATATTAACTTTTGCTCCGTAGTCTGCTATCTGCACTGCTCCGTTTCGAAGTGGTTCGTAATTTATTCAACTTTGTTAAATCTTCCCAAATAACGCAGTATAGTGTTTGACACGTCCCTGTTCGGTGTAATACCAGTCGGTTCAACAGCTAGTCAATCTCAGTCGCGAAGAACAGTGTAAAATTTGGCAATGTCAGCGTTGAGAAACCAGTTACGCCATTCTGTCCTCTACGGTTTGCCATGATGTGTATGCGAATTAAACTAATCACCTTACTGACTGTAACTTCACACGTCCTAGTGTTGTCGACCAAATGTAGACTGATTTCTGTACTACTGTCATAACTATAACATAAGTGTTATTGCAGCTTCAGCAACAACTGCCTGGTAACTCCCATCAAAGTCTACTTCTCGCTGGTCATTCTGAGTTTTCAAAACAATTCCCGCATGTGGGGCTATTAAAGTAAACATTTATATGTACTACATCTGAATATGCAAGCTAATAACAAACAGTTTGAACGTCAACCTGACAAAACCCAGTAAATCATGAATTTGACGGCGTTTGATGGCGTTCATTTCTTTACTCGTTCAAATCCTGTGGACATTTACCAATGCATTACTTGTTTATTGGTGTAGTAAATTTCAATCTTATGAAATATCAGGTATTAAAATTAACCAAAGCGTCGTTGTCTATTAGTCTACCAAAATATTGTTCGCTTTATTTCAACAAACATAAATGTTTATCTGTCAGATATTGACTTGCATCATGTTGAAAGGTGTTAGTAAAATTGTCGGTACTTCAACATACTGCGACAGACGGTATATATCAGGCACAATCAAAGTTTTGAAATTACGATTTCCAGGAAAACTTGCTTATTTTTTGTTTGAAAGTTATACCTGTGCACCAAAATGTGACAAATGTCATAAGGATATAAAACCTGACGCAATAGCAAACTGTGAAAATGCGTTTATAGTTTAGCTACTTCCATTTATTCTAAATCTGATCAAATGAGGTGCTTTAAGTAAACTTTGTTAGGGTGTTGCCTTCACGATTTATTCTGTGTGTTTGTCTTATGCTAAAATAAAACCCTTAGCACTCGAAGGCTTATCGCTAAAGGAATGAACTTCTGATGTAAAGGCGTTTGCCAGATCATAGCTACCTAAAAACACCCGTTGCCGTTCCTTGTACTAGATTGATCCAAGTCGCAGTCAACAAAACTTGTAGGCTGAGACACCTTGGCGCGTGACACTGTCAAGGGCAAATAGAATGAAATAAAAACTATTGTCAGGTACCCCATGCAGTATTTATTTTCCGCGACAGATGACTGAAATGGTCTAAATCGATGACACCAAGTTTTTGCTTTATACATACGTTGGTAACACCCAGATGTGATCAAAAAATGGTGGTCAATTCATTGCTCATGCCCACTGTTCGAGGCAACGGCAGATCGATCTATTTTGGGTGCCATTTAGAGAAATGGTGGAAATGAGGTGTTGATCTTCAGAAATAGTGAGTGGCAAGATGGACAAAGCTGCTAAAGAACATGCTCCTTCAGGCGGAGGAAAAACAAAACTATAAGCCTTGAGAAAAATACTCAAGGCAATATGTCTGCCAACAACAGAAGGAAGGTGGGCGGTATCATTTTCAGTTTGAACAAAATCCTGAAACTGTGCCGAACGCGGTTGTCACTGATTAAACCATTCTGTTAGCCACATATAAGAAAGCCACTCCTAGCTGAAAAATGCCTTATTAAGCGCGTGCGAAAAAATATTAGTACATCAAGGATCACACGAAAATTATAAAGTAAAGACCAGGAGCTTTATTTTAAGGCAAAACACATCAGTCAGATATTTTGAATAGCATCTGGTAAAATTAATTTCTTGAGAGTCACACGACATAAACCTATTAATGAGGGCATGTTGTTAACATTCATCTGAAATAACGGGGTATTTCATCAGGTTAAGACGTCATATATAATTGAGGAATCGTTCCGACTGGTTTCTTTGTTTGAACTATTTATGTGTCTTAGATATTCAACTGTCGAGATGGTTATTATAACCCGTCCGGCGTTTGCACCAAATTCACATCCATGAACTGAAATAAATCTGCAGATCTGTTAATAACCACCCTACCAAGGATTTTTTATAAACTGAATAACAGAAAACAACCGCCATGGATGAATAAAGATAAAATATAAAGTTATGGAATATACATTGTAATGTGTGTGTTTGGACATTGACAGAATCATGTTAACAGTAAGCATGTATTCAAGTTAAGTGCTCACATTCTTGATCAGAATCTTCGATTCCGTTTACTAAAACAACATTACAGTTTCTGGATCAGTTTCAACATTATATCTCATAAATGCGAATATCAGAATTCAGAATGGAGAAGTAGTGTCTTTTCAGTTGTTTTCGTAAGATATTATCAAGAAAGTAAGATGCATAAATATTTCATAAAAAATTGGTTTGCTTTCAGTTGAACGGGATTGAGATTTATTGTGTGAGCCACTGAACTGTTCACACACTGAATTCCAGAGTATTTGTCAGACAACATTTGTGGTAGGCGTCCTTGTGGTGATTCGGTTGCGTATGTCGTTTCATTGTTTGGGTCTTTCATAGTGAGTTTTCAACACACAACATTTTTGTGTATTGGTTATTTGTAAGCGCTTCGCAGAACGAAGAATACACCCCCAATAAGCTGTATTCTTGGCATGAGAATCCAACAAAATTCCATTGATGGTTGTCAGTGTATATGGGATTGTATATACATTTGGTTGCATATTTGGTTGTAATGGATATGGTGAATACCATTAAGCTTCAAGTGCCATGTTATGTGGAATATTTTAGTTATCTAACAAGAGCGAGACAACATGACAGGTTCCGCAAAATATCTTATTGCCACTGTCTAATCTGCAGTGAAAATTAGTAGCTGTATTTAAAATATTCACGCTCATGCATAACTGTCGTGAAACTACAAAAGAAATAGCACGTCTTAGAGAATAAATAAATAGTAGCGAAGTGAAACAAATTAACTAGCAAAAACAATTGTATCGGCGTCCAAATGTTCAACATCAGAGGTTTAAGCATTGCGAATGAAAAACCAAGTTGTCTTTTACAATAAGGTATCATCTGCGAGACATATTACTCAAGCCTTCTACCACTGTGCACCGTTATGTGGTTTTTAGTGTGTTGATTCACGATCATACTTTCAAAAAAAACCTTGATTGCCCTTAACCCAGTTATTTACATCCCAACTAATGACAACAGTCATAAGTAACACGACTGAAATAACCTATACGTCCTGAAAGTTAAATGATATTGTTCACAACTTATGTTAAAGAAATTTGTTATTAGCTGTAACATTGCCATATAACACGATAAATACACTCACATCCTTCTCGTCTACCTACTGCAAAGTATAAAAAAACATAACTTTGTTGGTTCTAAGCCATATAATGCAAAATCTATTATATATATAACTAATATTATAGGCTGTTTTCCACGGTGGTATTTTATTTCAAAAAAATTATCTGTTACCATATTGCAAGAAATAATTTATTAGCTTCGGTTAAAATTCCACAAATCATGCGAGACAGACACAGTAAGAATTGGCATGTTAAAACCTGTAGAAAAGCTGAAGTACTTACAAGTGGCACTTGTTAACGTTACACAGCAAATCATCAGAACCACAGTGACTACACCGGTACACATGTTGATCTTGGAGACACTATTCAAACTGCATGCGACCTCAGTGTAAAGTGTTCACGTAGCAAGCATCATAGCAAAGGCTTCATCTGATTGGATTATGGGTCTGTCAAAGAATATTGCCAATCACGTTGGCGATGGCTAATAAGTCGCTTAAAATTAATCAATGAACACGAGGCGGAATCATTGGCTGATCTCAGTTGTTATTTGGTATAGATGAACAAACCTAAAATGTGGGTGAATAGGCTCTTTTATGGTAACTTGTTGTGAGTAGTTTCCATGACGAAGCAATTTTACAAGCGACCCTCTCTATTACAGTTATTCACCGCGTGCATTATCGCACGAATGTTTGCCCAAGTTAAAACGAATAAAATGGAACAATTAATAGAGCAACTTCTTCGTCGATGGGCAGAAAGTGAATTGGATATATGTTTTGATTTCAGTTGTAGGTTAGTAAGCTGCTAACTGGTAAATTCTTCATTCGTTAATAAACCGAAAAACAAGGAAAAGACGTGAGCGTAAGCACTCCTCTATGACGGCAGTGTTTATGCAGTCTATTATTTCTGCGCAGTAAACTGATCGCTGGTACAAACAGCCTAGCATTCAACAACTTTTGAAGGTTAACTTGTCAGATATTTCATTTGCTTACAGATACGTCTATGATTATTCCGCAAAATACTGCATGAGTAAAAATCGATCAATTAAATCTTGCACTCTGCAGTGATAACAACAACAACTTCAGATTATTTAGGTCAAAAGCGGCGTGTGCTATCGGTCATACGGTCAAACCATTAAGTCTAAGAAGCAGATATACCTTATTCAGCACGGCAGAGTGCAGCAAATAGGGGCCAAACGTAGCCAAGTACAGATGTTATTTTAGTGTTGTTTATTCAGTTCTTTGGTAAGTCCTGGTAGCGGCTTCAAATGGTAAGATTGAGAGATCGCTGGTACATCTAGCTACTTAGGTCATTAGTAACAGATAAGCTCAGATTGTATTGATTACCCTTTGCAGAGATGTACTGTTTTCTTGATGTACGTACTGAGAGTCTCGTTCAATCAATATCATCTTAACCAAAACGATCATGTAAGACCAACGTGTTCTTAAACTTCGTAAAGTTGCGGTCCGTGAAATGGAAACTGGCAGTCAGTATTCCTATGTTTATACGTATATGCATGTTACAATAACCAAAGCGATTGAATTCAACCGTGTAGAGCAATAACAAAATGAAGTTCTTCGATTCAGATTAACGCCTCAAAAATTAACATAATTTGCTAGTAGAAATTTCTCTATATCCGGTCGACGTAGATCAGTCGTCCTCAATTTTCAGAGCTAAAAACTCGTTTGGTTAATTTCTATATCATCATGTAGGTGATATGACTGCCACAGTTGTTTTAAAAGTGTTTATCACGTAGATATACCGCACAGAAATAGTGCGAAAATATTAACTCACAGCAGATTCATCGATATCCAATAATGGGTTGTTCCATTGTAGGCGGCCAGTATTTGATGTAAAGTGTAGCCTGTAGCATTAGTCTGGTATTTCGTTTCACATAACTGTGCTGTTATCAGTATCTCTCACCGTGTTTGAGTATGTACGTACATTTTGTGTTTTTGAAAACACCAATTACTTTATAAATTCACCCTTCTCCATGATTAGTAAACCACTCATTCTTAGCCCGCTCTAGCCTACTGTCCACACTAAAGTATGTGGGAAAGAGAATTTATAGGGAATCCATTGGTTTAATTTTATGTTTGGAAGTAATTCTCTCAACCGTCGTCTCCATCGTAAATCCAACAATCTTCAGAGGAACGAGACATACCGAATCTATCCAAAGTTTAGGGAATTTATTTCTGCGCATTTTTCGTGATTTAATATAGGTCGTTTTAGTTCATTTGCCGCATTTTTATTTGTGACCACTTCGAAGTCCTTGATCTATCATTGGCACATATCTCCGTGTATTTTTAATATCTTTTAGATACTGCACTCAATGGAAAAGTTATTGAATGTTTTAGATACTACTTGATTAAGCTTAAACAAATGTTAAAAGACTACTCCGCAGAGGGGTTGGTAGATAATTTTAGGGAAAATCTGACAGTAAGAAAACAAGAAATGTGAGGAATAGGATATCTACCCAGCACAAAACGTTATTCAGCTTTTCAATAACTCCGCATAGCCGTCAGTTGTTTGGGGATCTTCTGACTTAGGGACTAGGAACTATTGAATGCACGAATAATACTCAAAAGTCAATTAACTTCACACCCTGTTTTACCACATTCAATTTACCTGGTCAGCAAAGTAAAAGTCACAAGCCAAGTTCGGGTTTCTGATTAGCTATCTTTCACAACTCAGGCTAATACGAAAAGATGGTTGCAGTTGGGTCAGAGACAGACCAGCGGATCTACAGCATTAACTGTGAGCCACGTCATTGGAAAACAGCACAATCCAAAACCACGGTGATGCCATTTCTAAGATACTACTAGTCGGACAAAGGCTGCAACGTCGTTAACATGGGCAAGGCAGACTTGATATCCCGAACGCAGCCAATACAGAATGACGCCACTACATTTCAGCTCTGCATTTCAACAGACGATATTGTCGAATTTAACCGATGCGATGCCACGGAAGTGCGGGTATCACTGGAAGATCATTTTACTGATCAGTTAACAGCGAAGTCAATTGCAGTCCTCGACTCATAAATCCACGGCGAATTTATGGCATACCCAAAACTTCACATTGCTGGCATACCTCTGAGGTCATGTCCAGTTTATTACAACAAAAGTTAGCAAATTAGCTAATCAAACAGCTCCAGCTAACAAAACAGCCAGGGTTTAGAAAACCTGTAGGGGATTGTTTTGGGCTGATGCACATTAGGCTGGAATGTAACGAAAAGCATATGACATGTTTCGGCAGAGCTTCATTGCTCACAAATGTTTGTCTGATGCAGCACGATGATGTGGTTTCATAATGTGCAGACTTAAACCACTGGGCCACAGCAAACATCATAATATCAATTAAACTTAGGAGGCAACAACCATATACAAATGTATGGTGTGGCCGGGGCTAGTTCCCTCGATTCACTGCCAGTCGATATTCTCACAGCTCTCCTGGATGAAAGCAGAGATATTCTTATCACTCAGGCTTGTTTCTACTGGCGTTAAGTCGACGTTATGGTACTGCTTAACGCTTCTACAGAAATAGGAAAGAGTATACCTGGCCCACGGAACAGGTCGAATTTCGAAATTAGTCTTATCATCTAGAGTGAACACACTTAAATCCTGGAATTTTCAAACGCTTTCGTAGTGTCATAATAACTCCTCTGTACGACAGTCTGTCTATAGGAACCAAACTTGTAAGGGTAAGCACCTCAACATTTGCGGTCTCGCGAGTACTGTGTTTCTCTTTGCAGACTGAGTCCAGTAGAAAGACGCACTGACAAAGGTACGTGAATTGTTGTGAACCCACCTCAAAGAATCTGGCTTGTTATTAGCAGCCGTCGAGAAATTCAGGGTGCACAAGCCACGCACCATGGGGGCTTCAACAATTCCGAAAAATTCCTTCGATTTACATGGGTGAGGACATTACTGCTTTGCAGAAAACCTGTTTCACGGCAGTCAATAAGTACACGTTCCGCGCATCCAAACTGGCCATATTGTTCACCATCACCTAAATTCGGACGGGACAGCTAAAAACACCGCTGCTGCTATACATTTTTACGTAGATGTCAGGCCACTTACACAAACGGAAAAGAACAGTAGTTACACAATTAGATGGATGAACATTCTAATTTAGGTTCGTTAAAGTCTGATGGATACCAAGAATGTCCGGTCAGTATCTTGACAAGTCACAACGAATCAGGTTGCACGATCGCTCGACAGTTGCTGGCATGTTGATCTCAATTAAGTTTGGAAAGAACCTTGTGGACATGTTACGCAACCCAAGTCAAGAAATACTCCGATAGTCGGAAGCAGTAGCAATTATCAAACCCCCCATCTTTGTACAGAAAAATTTGTGAACCAGTGTCAGATTGCTTTGGTAACTGATTAGTACCGACTTGTGCGTGGTTTTTGATGGTTGTTTCGGTTCACGGCGTCCACTGAACTTTGCTGTATAAATCAGCAGACTGCAGTATGCACCTGTTGAGAAGCACCGAAAAATGTAAGAGGTCTACACTATACAAAAAACATCCACCTTCTCCATTCACAATTGACTCACTAAAATATCAGTCTTGTTGGTGAGTATTCCGGGAGTTCGTTAAATTCAAGTTGAACGTCACTTATACTTTTTCGCAGCCAATAGTTTTACACTGACTTTCCAACATGTATTTCTAGAAAAGGAGCACTAGTTTCGAGTTAGGCCCTTGTTAGAGCTCACCAGTAGTGCATATTGTTGTTACAGACGGGACCAAAACTCGGTTCACATAGTCATGAGGTAACCTTGTGGACCACTGCGTCATCAATCTCACGCTAGGCACAACTGAATTATTACGTCTGAACGCTCAACCACTTTCGCTTCTGTACAATGATCAGGTTGCCTGTTCATTTCGATAAGATACAGTTACTGTCCGTTAACTCTAGTGGATTACATCGCAATTAGAACTTACAAGACATGTTGAAACCTTCCATCCCATTAAACCTACTGGGTGTCATTTTAGATTGCTGGTCATTAGTCGGGGATTTGAGGCAACCGTGTTGACCACTTTGTCACCTACCCTTAGATTTGGCATGACTGGTTCATCAACTGTGAACCCTCAGTAACCTTCGCTGGTGAACAATGATCTGGTTGACCGACTATCTCTTGAGGAGATTATCAAAAACGGTTGGAGTTCTAATCCTGGTCGTGGTAAGAGTATGCACTGCTGACGAGCTCTAATACAAGTGAAACTCTAGACTAGAGTTTATTTTTAAAAGAAGTTGGCTGGAAGACCTAGTTGAATATCAAGGTTGAGACCATATATAAACAGTGTTCACATTGAGACTGACCCGAGCATCTACTGGATGACCTGAAAACCACTTTTGGGAATAACAGAAAATTTTCTGTGATAATACAATCCACTATCGTATTTCTGCCACCAATCTGACCGTTACAGTCCGACTAATAGAATTTATTAACCGTTGTCACCCGTCTGTTGGAGTCTGCACTTTCATGCGGATAATCTTTCCGGCTGCAATTTGGCATGTGTATTAATGTTGACTTTCGATGTTAAGTAAAGTGCACAGAAAGAGGTAGATTACAGCGACATTTGTTACCTTGAATTTCTCCAACTCATGACTAGCCAGGTCGGTAAAATTACAATAATCGGAGTTCCACCTACTCATTTACGGGCAGTAAAGGGTTATCTGTGATGATTCGCATGGAAACACAGGGAATGTGATATGTTAACCGACCGAAAAACAGAAATCTGTTGATTCACTATGGTTTAGTTATCCAAGGCTAACAAAAAGAAGGTTGAAAACGCAAAGTTTGTTAGATATCTCAAATTTTGCACGCTTAGTGGGTTTTTGAATGTTGAACTGTTTGAGGTTTGCTCAGCTTGTCTGTAGAATGTTGGCACCAAATTATCCTGTGATTTACTGCATGTGGCGCACAATGACAGTCAGCATTTTGAACATGATTGTGATCAAAGTACATTCTTTTGTTTCCCACTTATTTGTTCAACTAATTGCACAACTACTACAACTTCATGTCGCAGTGTGATTTGAAAAGTTCTTACCTTCATCTGTATCTGGCTGTTGTAACCGGTCAATGTCGTCATTAACTGGTAGCAGCTTTGCTTTCTGTTTGTCCCCGTTCGACCACACTTCTACGGCATACGTTCATTGTACGGTTGATTCCCGCATATGATATGAGATCAATAGTATTGTGAATGTTGTCAGCATAACCGTGTAAATCCTATCCATTTCAACCACATTTACCGTTGTTTTCTCGGACCTAGAAGATATTCTTATTAGCACGACCGTTTAAAGCAGCCCTAGTAGAATTGATGGTTGCGCAACATTGAGTAGAATAACTTATGAAATCACTCGCAGGTTAACGAGGAGCGAAGAGGAATTGGTCATTATACAGATGAATATTCGTAAAGCTGTTAGCTTCATAAGAAAGCTTTCCTAGTTTTGTTTCATAAAGTAGAGATAATCAGTCAATTTATGACATCGGTAATCTTATTACTAGACGAAGCTGAACGTCCATTGATTGTTTGTCATCGTGCAATAAGGCTAACATTTGCCACCACAGGATGGTCAATTATTTGATTGCGAAAGCCGAGTGAACCAGCTTTCATGATTCATGAACTCTAGTGGTAGAGTGAAAAGGATTCTAACGGTTTTGTAAACCGCTTTCACATCAACAGTGCTTCGAATCGATCCATTAAGATCACCGGTAATTAGCTAGAAAGGACATAAGTTGTACCATGGGACGTACATGGTCAGAAATTTGCAGGACAATATTGTATAGTTCGGATGAGTTCGTAAATCTCACTGCTCTTTTATAAAATTTGTCATGGGGCCAATTAGCTTTACGGTCTCTGACGTTATTATTATTACATTACCGATACTTATTGGATAGAAGAAGGAAAAAAACATTTGGGCTTTAGTTGAATTTAAGTGGGCGACAAAAGTCCTATTTGTGCATACAAATCCTGTATCATCTGGTGTGCTCCATATAACACAATGGTTCGGTTGTTATTTTTGTCTAATTGTAAAACTGACATACTTACTTTTTGGTTTCGCAGCCCCGCTGGTTGTGATCCTGACTATTTCAAGTTGTCAATTCCGCCACACTACTTATGAGTGACACAAGTGCAGTGTTCAGAAATATCGCGGGTGAATTCAGTCTAAACGCATTGAGAAAACTTGCTTCGGCAGCCGATCCTCCGGTGAGTAGTTCAGTCCAGTTATGAAGTTTCTGAACCTCTGTCGTGCCTTCACACTTCAGCTGTTAAACCGATTGCCGTTCCCTGTCCGGTTATTTCTCTTGTAGGTTTGAACCTTACCAAAGCTCACATTTTTCGCGGTTGAGTCTCTCTCAGCTTATCAATATGTGAGGCATATTTTTTCATCTTATTTTTGATCGTTTCGTGAAACCACCATGATAATGATATTCAACAGTTTTTACGTTTAAAATAACTGGTAAATGGTGAACCGTCGGCAGCGCGTATACATCGTGCGCACTGGAATTTTAGTTTGGCTTTTGACTTTCAAAGTTCAGTCAAACAACGACGGCACATTACTTTTTCCTGTTACGCACTTCTGTACATCACCTCCTTAGAAAGCATATGTTTGCGTAATTGTGTATAAGATGCTATATCGGGCAACATCGTAATATCATTCCAGGTCTTGATTGTTCTCATCATAACGAAAACAGAAGTATACGACGAAGCTTTGCGTATCAGTAAGACTGTACGAATCATTTTTTAGTCGCTCTTGCTGGAAAGTGTCACGTCGTTAGAGTCCTGCGTTTCAAACTTTTGAACTAGTTAGTCAATCGCTTTACCTAACTAATAATTATTTAATTTCCGCTCACTCACTAACATTACCTTAAAGGACAATTTGCCGAACAAAGTCAGAGGGGGGTTGTTTTTCTAAAGAGTGAGGGCATAAGTGTAATATGTCTTATAGAATGTTTCAAAAATAAGTAGTTAGTTCATCATGAACTGAGTTATCTGCAATCTTTAGCAAGGTGAGCAGTGATATTTAGCTCTCTGATAGGGTATTGTTAATGACTGCTTACATTTCTTGGTTATCATTGAGAAGACTGGAAGAAACAGAGGTAGTCGATGATTTCCGCGGCTCATATGCGGCGATTAGTTATGATAGGAATAAGTTATGAATTAATTAACGAAGAGTAAACGACCACATCTGAACAAACCATTAGAATTGAGTAATCCTGCCATGTTACAATAACTCAGTCGTCCACAAAATGTCTTGTCGAAGCAAATAGTGTCTAAGTTTGTTAGCAATTTTGCGCTTTCTCTTTTAACAATCAGACACATAATTATCTCATGAAACAACACCCACACGTTGGGAGAACATTGCTGATCCCTAAAATTCTGTACTACTTGGTTGTAACACCCAACAGAGGTGTCCAAGCTACTCGGCTTTTATCCATTCCAGTAGGAGACCGTTGTAACAGTGCCGTACAGATGTAAGAAAACTGGCTCCTGATAATACCTTTAACGTCGGGAGTTCAAACTCATCAGAACCACTTGGTTTCAGTAACTTAACCTTTTTCGGAAAATGAAATTTTTCCAGTTGTTAACTATTTTCTTTCATTTTCCATGATGCGAACACATAGAATAAATATACTCAGAGGTAGGCGACGCAAAGTTCTCTTGCGTAGCAAGAGGTGTTACAAACAAAACAGTTTGGAACATTGCCGTAGGTATCAACGCGAGAAAAATCGCAAAGGTTTTGTAATGAATTAACCGTGACGTCATCATTTATCACATAGTTCTGACAGCTACCGGCCATGTTTGGGGCGGAATTCACTCTGCTTGACGAATATGCACGCAAAGTTTAATGAATCGAGCAGCGTGTCCTAGAAACTTCAACTGCAAAAGTTGGTGACGATAAATGTGGTGCTGGCAAAAAGCTATGGCAGTGACAAACAAACCAACACATTAATGCAAAGTTCTAAAATTAATAAACAAATTCAATTCGAATGATGTTTGGCCTTGGTCACTATCCACTTTTACCTAATGACCTTGTGATAATTCGGATTTGTTGCATCTTAGACCTTTTTCGAAAGATATTTTTAATCGATTTTCTTCTGGAAATCATTCTATAAACGTTGGCTTGTCGCCAGCTACTCTTGATTTATTCCGGACTCTAAGCCGTAAGTGTGACTGGTACCAGCAAAATTTTCCTGTTTGTTGTAAATTTCAAAATAAACGTCCATATTAAACTTAGTGTTTCACATTACAGACACTCAGTACCACGGGAAGATTGTGCGAACTGTATGGTGAGACGACGAATGTACGCTTTTGAATCAAAATATTGTATTACTCATTAATTTTAAATAGTGCGAATTATTTTCACTCCTAAGAACTTGCACCTGTCAGTTTGACAACGGTTATCAGGCGGCCCATTCACTGCCGTTGGTCCTGAAGCACTGTAAA
>JTDE01004622.1:4530-21224 GCA_014338405.1 Paragonimus skrjabini miyazakii | reverse complement strand
GTCCACTTCAGTCATACTGAGATTGTACGTTGTCTCCTAATTGGCCTGTTGGGTATTATTCTTACTAGCATCAAGAACATTGTGAAATATGACCCATTAAAAAGTAACCTAACATGGTTGATGCTATTTTCCAAAGCGCGTAGCGAGTGCTGTGCACGTGGGCACGTCCGTACTACAAATACTGAATGCGGAAAACATTCGTGACAAACCATTTGTTCTGGATGTGTGAGCCATTCACTCAAGTTGTAATAAACTTCAGTCGTTGTCCAAGAGTCATGCAGACCCTCTTTCGGGTATTCCGGTAGTAGCCATTCAATTAGCTTTAGAGTGGCTACTGTGAGTGCCGAAAACAGCGCTGACCATTCGCGGTATGCAAGCCGGAAAAAAATAGTGCTGAGAGCCGATGGCAACTCTGGTCCGGACTTAGTTGACATTTGCGTTGAAACTACACAGTTTACATCTAAGGAATAGACCTGAATCAAAAGTTGATGAATATAGAAAGATGTGATTCACAGTATTACGGGAAATTGCGTAAGTTTGGAGTTTAATCACAGAATAAGGACATTTTCGATGGATGTGTTCCGTCTTGCTGCTCCAAAAAAAGTTTGAGTACACGGTGAAAGTAAAAGTTTAAACAGATAATTCCGGAAGTACGCTGAAACGAATAACAGCTTCCATAAGCCTTCACATCTCAAGAACTCGGTACAAACAGTAGAGAAAACGAGCGTTTGGCGATCTTTTGTAGAAGGTGTATTTTCTGACTGATATGTTTCAAACGCAACGTTTTATGTTTACTTAGGGATAGTGAGATATAAGGAGAATAACGAATGTTTGAAAGTACAGTTGTTTTCTTGTCACCTGTTCCATGGGACATTATTTAACCCCGTAAGGTTTCAAGTAAATAAGACTCAATCTTATTTTTCACGATATTGAATTCCGTCTCAAAAATCAACTCGATAAAGAGACAGTACGTTCTCCAACGATTATTCCACTAGACTATTCTAACATTCTGTAGTCCAAAGAATCTGACAAGGGGTTTCTTAGCGGCTTAAAATCCTGTCAGCTAGCCCAGCAAGACGGTTTTTGCGAGGTATTTTTCTTCACAATCTTGAAATTAGTAATGCCTGTACCACTGGTCTGTGCTGGCTTTACTTGAGCCTATCAGGTTTATCGTTAATCGCATTTTAGAAAAAGATCGGACAGTTCGTCGTAAATGAAATGACATCAGCGGGACTTCGGGTGTTTCCGTTAACATAGTGGCTCGACAAATGAGTGTAATGGGTCGTAACTGAACGAATGTGTATCCAGGTTGACTCAGTGTCTAAACGGGGCAAATCGTTTGCATGCCCTCATGTTTCTGTTTGCCTATCTGGTTGGAAACTTGCCTAAGGACGCGTGAATGATGGGGCTACCCTGAGGTCTGATGTGCGATGCCACGCTTCGATGTGCCGTCAGCATGTTTATAGGTAGCAGAAACGTATCGTTATCAGTGGTCAGCTTTACCTACTTGAAGTAGCAAAACTGAGAAAACACTTAATAGGGGCATGTAGCTTAACTGGATGTTGGAAAAATTCGTCTAAGTTCTTGAGTTTTTGCACACGATCTGAATGTGTTCAGTGTGCAAACTGTACAATTGTTCTGTGATGTTCAGTCAAAGAAATCAACGAAAGGAAAGTTTGCTGCAGTGCATCGTCCTCAAGAGCAGCCGTGTGCGCTGTCCAATTCCGCTGATTACTTCTGGAGCTACAGCTAATCTCTCCACTGAACTTGCCATTGGTAACGGTACGTTTGACTACTGGAATTTTGATAAATTGCTAACAGTTTAACATAACTTATTTTAACATCATTTGTTTACTTCATATAATAAAAGAACTTTCCATCTGATAACGTCAGCATCATCCACTGCAGTAAACCGCCGCAACTTCCCATCTGCACTAAATTCGTGCCACAGAACTGACAAACAGAATACGCTAAGGCCAAACTGTTGTTGACGTTTACACTCATCATTATGTATAGGTGAGCAGTTACGATATCTTGTTGCAACCCCATTTGAGGGGATGTGCGGATTTATGCTAACTACTCCGAAAAGTTGTAATACATTTTAGTCAACTGATAGAGCTGATTGATCGGTCTATTGCAAGACATTGCATGTTTCTTCAAATGGCCTGGCGATGATCAAAATGTATGACTGCGTAAAAACACCAACATTCTGAAGGGTATTCATTCAAGGGAAGTGGAAGTGTTCGGCCTTGATCTCACTGGTACTACATCCTAGGACTGAATTTTACGTATAGGAATATCCCATGCTATTTAACACAATTGCAACACCGATGTCAAGCTTCGTCCTGTTGCTCCTACGAATCAATTGTAGGGGCCATTTTCTGACTGGACTAACTGTTGTTTACACAGTTCTCTCAAAATTCAAAGATGTTTTTTCTAGAAAAATACGCATCACAGCAAAAATGTTATCCGACACTTGTTTCATAATCCTCATAGGTCCGTGAAGTAGTTACGTTATTTGCAAAATATAACAGACATATCATACCTTAGTTAGGTACTACTGTTTCTAGCCGTCTAACTGACAATGTGAAGTACAAGTGATGCTAGCCAGTTACACTTTGATTCTGTCCGATCTAACAGTTGTTGTCTACTATTCATAAGGCAAGTTGTCAGATACAAGTTCCGAAATAAATCTGGCGCTTTCGTAGATAGTAACGTGCGTAAGACATTGTTAGCTTCGTACTCTATTTTTTCTGAATATTCTCTGATACTATTTGAGCGGTTTTACTCTTCATACACAATGGCAGCCGGACACCGAAAAGATCAGACAGGTTGAAGATGGAGTCTTGATGACTTGAAAACCGCTAACATTACAAAGTCAAATTTCACGGAAGAACGTCACATAACGTGGAGTTAGGACAAATGAGGAAACACTTTCGATAATTTACCTTTGGATCGGTATAATTGGACGAGTTTATAGGGTTAAGTCCGCGTATTGTTCGGACTTATCATAGAGGATCTAGGTCATGAGTGATGGCGGTGGATTGACTGGTCCATTACGTCGGGCTCGTTCATTGATTTGATTGCGCAGTTTGGCCATTGGTCGGGTGGATTTGTGTCTCTCCGCGTTTCAGCAACCTGGCTGCACATTCAGTGTACAAATGCTACTTAACGGTGTGCCTTATTGTCAGAGGGGTGATGTAGCAATGGGGTCCTCACTGGGGCCTCCAATGGCTGATATATTCATAGGAAAACTTGAACCCAACGTATTCCGATCTTCCATCAGCCGGCACAATCAGTATGATCGACATTTGGAAAATATATTTTTTTACTAGCTAATGTACTACTGTTTGAAAAGCACTGAGCACTGTTATTGGTTCCCACCAGACAGTTAAGTTTACGCCTTAGGAAGAGACGGAAAATCAAATATTCTTCTCAACTGTTCACTTACATCGACGAGTTTACAACACTGTTCTGAGTAGAATTTATCGAAAGAATACCTGTAGAGGTCAGCACAAAAAGTTTCACAGTTTTGACCCCTAAAACAAGAGAAAAATCTAGCGCGGTGCCTGATCGACAGAGCATCCAGTGTTTGTTCGCCGAGTACGCTACACAGCGGGCTCGAATTCGTAGAAAACGCTGTGCGTAATAACAACTACCCAAAGCTATTCACCAACAAAAACATAATGAGAAAGTCACCGGACCCTGAAGCACAGGATGTATGAAAGACATTGTTCAGTCAGCTCTTTCGAGATTGAAAACGCCGCACAGTGGCTAGCAGACAAACTCAATCAGGCAGTCTGCAGGACCTGTGCCACAGTTGAACGCCCAACCAATTTCAGTGCATCCTCAGTCCTCCGGTTTCATAAAAAATAGACTGACAATTCACACCTGATGTGTGTGTTTACGCTTTCACTTGTTCCTGTGGAGCTAGTTATATCGGTTGAGCACCAAGACAGACTTCAAAACAAATCCGACAGCACAATTCACGTTGATTGAGGCACGAGGAAACACGACCGGCCAATAGTTCTATCCTCGCTGATCTAGTTGAAAATAGGCGCCGGGTGAACACTGTTCAATTCTTCCAAGTGTTCTATCGCGTGCCAGGCAACTCATGTAAGGCTTTTCGAATCATATCACTCTACTACCGAGGCTATTCGAATAAGGCTGCTCGACTGAATAGTACGTCATCAAAAGCGGTTTGTTAAGGCGCTGCGTCTGCGTTGGTCACAAATCGACCCGATAGATGGCCAAACTGTGCAGTCAAACCAATGAACAAGCCTGACGTAATGGACCAGTCAAGTCATCTTCATCAATACCCGCACTTGACACTATAAACTGGTATAATTGTGCCGATCTGAAGGTGAATTATAGAAAACGTATGTACATCCGTGTCTCCATGTTCCCATCATCACATTAGATATATTTAAAAACTGAGTTTCTTAAATAGACGTCACCAACATGTGGGTGGTTGTGTAACTGAAAGTTTGACCACGTGATGTAAAGCTTACTTCGTGTAATGTATATGGAGTTGGCTCATTTAGAGCATTGGTTGTCATGGAAGATTATAAAATTGGTTGTTTGTTAGTTTGTCACATTATTTGTAAAAGTAGTTGAATAATTCCCACATATCGATTCGGCAATTATAATAGCTGCTGAGTACAGATCAACTGAAGATATGCATAAGATTGCCGAATTCAGTGAAGTCAAAGTAGGTAGCTAAATTTGTGAAAAAAGACCTTCAAAATATGTAATTTCTCAGGAACTGAAACGATTGAAAGGTTTTCTAGCAAATATCAGATGATGCCACTAAGACCTGACAAATATACAGCTTTGGTTAACAGACTGAGATCACTAATAAAAACTTTGACCCCGTATGCATTGTAGACGTCTGATTCACTGAAGCGCAACTCGTTTGAAAGGCATACAAATATTAGTAAACGTAAATCGTAATACGGTAGACGTTGCCTACGAGGTTCTTAAGGTATACATTTATGTAACTGCCAGAACGGTTGAAAATGCAGTTATACCATGAAAACTACATCCGGGTGGTTGTTATTTCTGGTCGCTTACAGCCTACAGCAGACTGAGCACAAACAAACATTTATCTCTAATACAGTTTGCAAATTGGTGTCAAAATTCATTTCTGATATGGTATGCGCGTGAGGAATCAGTCTTAACCGATTACATGTAAACATTCCAGTCAAGCAGTGATAAGCAGAATTCAATGTCGTTAAGATGACATTGTTGAGACATGTTTGTGGTGGCAATTTGGGATTCCAAAGTAAGTTTCTTGAATTAGTTGTAGTTAGTTCAGCAAGGTCGGATAAGTAATGACTCAGGCCCCCAAAAATCCGCATTGAAGCTTTCAAGTACGGGAGATCTGCTAGATGAAATAAGGTGTCTTTGCAGATAATCGAAAATGAAATGCACGGAAGAGAGTTTACACAGGTAATGCGTGATCTAGGATAAGTGAATATTTTGGGGAGGATGGAAGTAAACCAGTCGATAGAAGATTCAAAACATCTGGAGGTTCGGACTGCAACTAATATGTCATTTTAGTGACATACTTCATTTGCCGAACCCCGCGTGAAATTGCAGAAAAACTGATGGTATTTTAATTGATTGCAATATATTTCATACCAGCATGAATTCTTGATAAATTGTCGGATAATGCAACTCATCCACGCACGAAGTCCTCACTACATTGATTGATTGGAGTAGCATCCAGATGAATTTTTGTCGTCGAATAGGTGTTGCGCACATTAGCTGCGCTTATGAGGGTAACAACAGAGGTTTGACCTTCCAATACTGTCCGCCAGGAGAATCTCTTCCCAAGGTCATCGTCCGTGCCTGCTGACTAAGCCGTTACTCATTCGTACATCACCATGGGTCTATTCCGCTGCACATATAATGTGTTGTATACTAAGAGAATAATCTGCCACTTCTCCCGTGCTGCTTGACGTATTATCAGGCATAGGTGGTTCAGGTTTACCCGACATACCGATTACGTTTTACTCGGAGCCGTTTCAAAATGGCACCACTTTGGAGTCTATAACATAAAATCGGAACAATGAGACCTCACCGTAAGTTTTCCATTGTTTAACTTTTTCAGAAGTGTCATGGATATCCAGTCCTTCCCTGTTGCATTTAAAGCTTTCGGGTAAGGTTCATCATATCATAATAACGACCTCAAAATCTAATGCAGCATAACAGTGTTTGTTTGGAGTTTGCCGGCATGTAAACTGTGAGACTTTCGAGCTATAGTTGATAGCATTAACAAGCCAGGTTAGAAGTCGTTTAGTTCATTTAACGACGTACCACAGTGATATCCAAAATGAAGTACTTTTCTTGTAATATCTACCAATAAGGGTTTTCGCAACTGACCTTAGGATCGTTCTTATCGCAACGTTTTGCAAAATAGAGGAGTCGCTAGAAGCATTGACAGTCCGTCGGAGTTAGACTAAGAAGTAATCTCAATCATTAGAATCTTCGATCTTCGATGTAAAAAAGAACTAATGAACCTACTTCATCTACTGATAGTTTTTTTTTACCCATACGCCCAATTCTTCATAGGCGAATTTCTGTCCTGGTGTGCATTAGAACTGATAAAAATCTTCCTCTCAGTGCCAGTTATCGCCTAATTACTAACCTGAAAAAACACATGCAGCAGCTGATGGGCAATTACAACGTGTGATATATCTGCGGACGTACTAATCAGCACGAAAAAATGTATTGTTTCATTGTCAAAACGTTTGAATTCATGAGGTCCTGGTGCCGGTCCTGGTAGCTTCCTCCAAATATGATCATTTATTTGGAAGCAATTTAGCAGAATCAAAAATGTGTTTGCAGCTCTTGCGAGATGTAATTTCCCCGTCCTCGTTGATATTGGTCAATATTTTGCATTGTATGCGCTGGAAAATTTTTTAGCACTAGATATTTCGCAACACAAGGGAGACCAGTCATTACGATAACCATGTAAGTGGTATCCATTTGCAGTCATCTCCTAGGGAGTGCACCCAGACGTACATTTTTTTAATTCGAACTTGGTCAGAGACAAGTTCCAGGGCTACACCGGATTGTTCGTCGTGCGGAATCTAATGTAACCTTCACTCTAATGGGAGACTTACGACTTTATTGAAAAGAAAACAATTCAGGAATTAAATCACGTCTGGTTTATGACTATCTAGTGAGGATAGGTTTAGGTCCAAAGCATTCCAGTATGCATTTCATAAAACATTACATACTTTTAGGATTTCTAAAAAGGGAATTTACTTTAATTCCAAGTTGAACATCCACAATTGATCGCAGCTGTCGCATCCCCATAGACTTTCCAGTCGGCCCCCTTCGGACAGAAGCACTAGGAAATTCTAATCGCGGGGTTATCGATTGGAGTTAACAGACAGTAACTGTGTCTCCATTTCGAGACGATCGGGCAACCTGATCATTACTCACAAACGAAAGTGGTTGAGTGTTCACATATGATAATTCGGTCGTGCCTAACGTGAGGTCAATGGCGCAGTGGTAAACACGGTTGCCTCATGAACAACATGTCCGTGGTTCAAGTCCCGGCAGTGGCGATAATATGCACTACTGACGAGCTCTAATGAGAGCGAACCTCGAGTCTAGTGCTTGTTTTCGAAAAGGGCCGACTGGAAATTCTATGGTGATGCGACAGTTGCGATCAATTGTAGGTGATGTTCAACTTGAAATTAACCAAATCCCCGACTACTCATCGGTTACTTTAATTCGCCAGATCTGGCTGTTGATCAGTACGTTCACAATGAGCAATGTTTAAATTTTTTGAAATATTGGTAAAAGCTACCTGCAACTGAGCTTGAATACCTTGACTATTTCAAACCGGGTGTCAGTGGTAAGTAGTTTCTGATAATCTAGCAGCGAATTAGGTAAATAAGAACTGTAGGTAAACGGTAGTGGACATATGTTGAGACACAAGATCGCTTCAGTTAATTCAAGTGTGATGCCACCGGTGTGTTTTTTACTGACGGTTATCAACAACTTACTCACAGTTTGATCAAGAATGGGCACTATCATTTGTGGTGCTTTATTTTGGATCAGGAGACGCGTGAATTGGGTGAAAGATGTAATCCAGTGAAGTGACGGTTCTATAGTTCACACCCAACTTCTCAATTAAATGCGAAAGAAGTTACGTAATGTCAAACATTTATTCATGGGAGCTGTTTCCAAACAACATTGTGCAAACGACTGAAACAAATGAGAAATTGTGTTTTAATTTCAAACGGTGGTCATTCGGTAAAATAAATTTGAAACCCTTTAAAGCATCACCCTCAAAAACTTGGCTGAGAGCATCCTCATGCAATTGAATGACCATTCTATAAAACCTCAGTCAGAAAGTTCAGCAATATTTATGTTTCTTGCCGTCAATATGTTCAGCAATGTGTGACATGTACGATGCTATAAAAAACAATATAAACAAATTGCATTTGCTTCCGTACGAGGAGTCTCGTCACTTCGTTCGCTTGAAATCTTCTAGTTTGATGGATTCCGACGCATCCAGGCTAAAAATGAGAAAAGGATAGTTATGTTTCATGTGTCTATTAAACAATATGCGCATTGAATAAAAGCGAATTGATTTTAGAGAAATTATGGTATAAACTGTTCAGTTACTCAAGATGGCTGCCAAATTCTTTGACAAAACTGTCAAATTTATATTGTACATAAAACCTAAGTATAGAATGATTTTTGTAGTTGAACGAATCACATATTATGTAGGGAGATGTTGCGCTTGTTCATAACGATCATCATTAGTGTCGTCGTCATCATAGCGCGGCTATGACCGTCCTCGATTTACTCATTAACATATTTCATAAAACGACGGCAAACCAAAGATACAAAGGGACCGTGGATGGAAGAGACTTAAATAACGTTCGGAATCAAATGAAACATTTGGACAAACTACCTCAACACTTTATTAACACAGCAATATATGAACAATTTTCACATAAATATTTCAACATTTGGCGTCAAATTTTGACACTTATCCCAGTATGATAGCATTATAAAACAGACGTCCTGGTTTATTATCTGTCTACCTAATCACAAAACGAGTTGACAATGACAACATTGTACACGGGTGGCTCTTTATTGCCATAGCGAGATCATCCTCCCGTAAAATTTATTTTAATGGATTCTGGAATTTATTTAAACCCGCTGGGGGGAATACGAATATTAGATGAACGATTGAGACATCATGCACATGTAATTCAGCAATCTAGTATTGAAGCAATTCCAAGTAGCATGTAAAATTAGTAGGCGCTAGTGAACGCAATAATGACTCACAGCATGCTGCACAAAAATTTTGTAACAAAAGGTGAAAGCTAAATTCATACAAAACTGATATTTACATTTCCGAATATGTGAAATAATCATGCTGCGAACCTTCAGTAGTAAGTACCAATCCTGTAAAATCATTTTCCACGTATGAAACCGTACCAACCAATAAATTACTTGCACTTTACTACATATGTGAATCAGTGCAAGAGTTCATGGAACGTGAGTTTGCGAAACAGTACAAAGAATGTGTCGCAAATTCTCGGTGTTTATCTAACAAAGAGATATGCTTTTTAAGGTAGTGAAAATTGCGTAGTTCATTAAGACAAAACAATGCAGAAGGTAGCATATCAGTTGCCTAAACGTGTCGTATAAACACACTTGGTGCGAACAATCTAATTTGTTCTCCCACTGGTTAACAATTACATTAGCGGTTAATATTTTGTTGTAAGCTATTGCATAAAACCAGCGTGATGATGCCAGTATCATGCATGATTAATTAATGATTGCCACATTAGCGAGTACCTGCTTGTATTAGTAATCCACTGATAATCATTTTTTGCATGCTTCCTTTATTAACATCCTTCAGCTGGAGGGCATGACAGAGCAATAAATTTAATACTATTAAGGAGGAGCATAAATTGTACTGATATATTGTTTCTCACTCCTCGGTAGTCGGTTGCGAAAGTCACGTACTAAGCAAGGTGAGAAACCAATTTCGCCGGATACCAGTAAGTGCGTACTGAAATGTTCATCAGTGCAATTGAATTCACTGCAACTAGAAGCGTTAGCTTTAGGTCCTGATTGTAAAATACCACCACATAAGCCTGATCGCATCTGTTTGAGAATCTTATCGATCAATCATCTGATCTTCGACCAACTAGTGCTGACAACCTAGGTCGGTTAAAGAATAAGTTCACCGATATAACTTATAGGTTTATGGCGACTCCGAGTAATAGCCGGTGTGCAATCACGGGGCAACACCTGCAATCGTTAAGTGAACTAAAGTCAACAAACGTAGTTATACTTAAGCCGGACAAGGGCTCTGAGGCTGTCGTTCCAGACAAAGTTGCGTATGTTCAGACGATTTTGTCAATATTGGATGACGAAACAAAGGTTCAGCAAATAGAGAAAGCAGATAACGTCACCGAAATAGAGGATCGCATAGGACTCCCCTTACCATAAATTGGCACGTTGGCTGGTCGCTATTTTAACCCCATTAAGACAAACATTTCAGGTACACTCCATTAAGGATTCTTTTGAATTGGTCAGTGACTTGGACAAAATCAACCTTGCTAACGAACTGATTTGCTCTGTAGATGTTCATTCACTGTTCACAAATGTTCCGATACACGGAACGATTGACTGCGTTCGTGAGCTCGTTGAATTGGGTCACATTTCGTTGCCACTCCCTGATGACATATTAAGGGATACTTTGCTGCCCTGTACCGAGAATGTCAGTTTTCGTTTTTTCGAGCATTCCTACTGTCAAATAGACGGAGTAGCCATGGGAAGTCCACTGGGTCCCATGTTAGCAGACTTTTTCATGATAAAAATTGAGCAGCAGCTAGCTACGGAGATAGAAAATTTGTCATATCACAAGCGATACGTCGACGACACATTATTTTCAGTCAATCTAAGCAGGTGTTAGATAACCTGATGCAACGTCTAAATATTTGTCACTCTAACCTGAAGGTTACTTGTGAATTTGAGGTCAACAACTGTTTGCCATTTTTAGATATACTCATAAGTCATCGAGAAGATGGTTCGGCTAAAAGAACTGTATATAAGAAATCTACGTGGTCCAGTCAATACTTAAACTTCAGCAGCTTTACACCGGTCCAACATAAACGAACACTAATGAATACGGTTTTAAGACGAGCAAGGGGAATCTGTACGCATTACAGTCTCGCGGAAGAACTAGAACTGATTACTTCTGTCCTACAGTCAAACGGTTACCCCAGAAGGTTCATAGATAGGCACAGTAGACGAAAAGTATCATCCGAAGAGTTGGTCACTGTAGAGAAAAAGGTCTACATAGAGTTGCCTTTTAAGGGTGATTATATCATGCATCAAACAACACAAGGGTTGAGAAATTCGATTAAGCGAACTTTCAATGCAGCTGAATTCCGTGTAATCGTTCGGACTCAGAAGTTACCGGTGCCTTCAGTCAAACGAGATCAGCCTATCGGTGCCAATTTACACTGTGTTTACCAATTTGTCTGTAACTGCGGAGAAAGTTACATAGGCAGAACCAAGAGATGCCTGAGCTCCAGAATGGAGGAACATCTACCTAAATGGGTGCAGAATTCCGTGTTACCGGAGAACGGCAATGCTGTCGAAAAGCGTAAACAGCCAGCTTCCTCAGTCACTAGACACGTCCTGACCACTCGTCACGTTATCAATCCATCTTGTGAATTCAGAGTCCTGTTACTTCATTCAAACTCAAGATTCTTACGGTTTGCCGAAGCAGTCACAATCAGTTGACTCAAGCCAGCTCTCTGTGTTCAGGAACAATTGTTCGTGAACTTGACAATTCCCTGGACATAATGACCTATCCTAACCCGCTGATTGATTATCCACCCCTCTATTTGGTTGCCATATAATGCGCACCCGTTTTATTGTAAATTTGATACTGACGAGTCAATACGAAAAGCTTGCATCCAACAGTGTTCGTATTATAACTGCTTTATTCAAACAGTTCAAGGGAACCTATTGTTTCAAATCAGGAAAATGCAAAATAATGAAACGTACGTATGGGTTCCTTATCAACACGACAAGCTTAAAATTAAATATAACGTGAAACGACCTTAATTATTAACACAATTCAACGAAAACAGTATTTCTAACTAACCAAATATTCCAATATTGATTTGAAAATTATTCACCTACCGATTGCTGTCCTAGTATAATTTGACCACTACATATGACGTATGTTACTAATTAACATGAAGGCCACGAAATGTTGCCCTTTTATTCTATGTGGCACTTAGTATTCTGTGCACCTAAGAGTTCGTGTTTCTACACAATAACTAAAAATAAGTACCTACACTGATACTTTGAATAAAGTTTGAGTTACACCAAAGTATTGCTCCTGCTCAAATTATGTTGAACCAGCATTGTCAGATCAAATACTACAAATGAACATTTAGAAGCGAAAAGAGCAGATGGTGCCTCGCACTAATCATTCTGTAATGTTGAAGATATAGCGGCTAATCTAGGTTTTTGGACACGGATATGAATTCCCTAATGCATTTGGAATTTGGGTTTTCTGCACAAGATCAAAACGCTCAAAGCATTCCAGAAAATATGATGAGTTGAGAGTGAACAATGGGTGTTGAAATAAGGCGTTAAAATTATGGTCGTGTCTATTGCTCACAGTCAACAAGATCAGACGAAATGACGACTCGCAATATCTATACCATTCTTCATTAGTTAAGGTAAATCACAACGTAACTGTGCGAACTCATCACAACTGTCTTCCGTTTGAGCTACAATTCGGATTCCCAAGCCTTATTCCCATTTGATTCGTGTGATAACTTGCTGCTAGATATCAAATTAAGCACGTGCATCGACAGCCAGATGTTCAACAACGCACCATAAAAATGTGTACAGTGAAATTTGGCATGAATGGTGACGCACAGGAGAGAACATATCCGACAAAATTTGTTTTCTGATAACGCTCAAAATTGTCATCGTGTTTCTTGCTCACAGTCAGCAAGATCAATTCGAATGACAACTCGCGATATCTATACCATTCTTCATTAGTTAAGATTACTTACACTGGTTGCATTCCGAGTGCAATGAAGCATAAGATAATGGCCAAAATTCAACTACACATCCTCACACTTTGTTTCTCATGTATAACGGAATGGAGGTTTTGAGGTGCTTGAGTTGGCGGGACAAAGTTACGCGTGAGGAACGTTCGCTTCTTCCATCGAGATTCAACGACACATCACATTTCTTTGCTGAATACTCATTTATAATCTACGACCATGCAATTGACTGAAATGCTTTCATGGTGATGATGTATGGAGCATGCACAAACAACCAGTGTTGTTGTGAGTACAATCAATCCTCCAAAACTAATGGTTTACTATGATATCAAACCACTAAACAACAACTCACTAGTAGGCTGCCTGGTGGTAGTAGTTGCTGAAAGGAATATTGCGTGAGGGAGAGCAAGGAACTTCCAATCAGGTGGATGCCATTAGACGTGTATTGCTATACTCGGTTTGAATCGTTTATGCCATCGTGAAAACACTGCGGCGAAAGATATGAATACGAAATATGATCCATTACAAATAATGTAGTTTGCCTTTGGTTGGGACTGTTGGCATATTCGATTGCTCCTTTCTTTCGCTTGAGTACTACTTCAGTGTTACAGCGACTAGCATCTGCTGCTACAATCAACCTACCTTTTGTATTCGGAAATTTCATTGTTGGTTGCTGATCGTCCACCTCTCGTCGCAATCACGTGAACGCCCTCTGCGCACCCTCAATCCACACAAATGTTTCGTCTTTTGGAAGGAATCCGTCCAGTGGTGCCATAACAAATTGAAAAGCTTTCAACACCCACAGTAGTACCCTGCTCAACTCAGAATTTGTTTTGGCTTGTGCTTAGAATTCGGGACCACGACCTCTTTAACTGCCAATATTTTCCCCTGCAGGGACCTGATTTCAACTTAACCTACCTTTTTTCCCAGTAACAACATCGGGGTTCCGAATTCTTAATTAGATTTGAGATAGCATCTAGGTGGGCATCATGTTCTGATTCCGTGCTAATGCATATCGCAATATCCAGTCTTTCCACCAACCGTACTATCATATGTCAAATTGTGAATGCTGCCGCGGAGTAGCCATACGGTATGCGCTTGGATTGATACTGTTTTTCGCCCATCATGAACACGATCCGAAGGTTTATTCAGTATCTGCCAGCATCGGTCATCCTCCAGCGTGAACAACTTATCAAGTATGTTAGCGACGTACGGAGTTGTTATAACTGTGTTTTGTTCTACTTCATCCAGCCTGCTGAAATCCGCACAAATGATATTTTCCGCTGAACTTCTTCATCAGAACAACAAAAGTGTTGTGCGGACTGTTCGCTTCAATCACCCCATCCAACGTGATCTATACTTGCCTTTTCACCCTCTTTTAAACTCAATAGCTATCTTACGATGTTTTTGTTGTCGGACTATTCCTGTCGTTTTTACTTTACGTACAATTCAGTTGCATAAATTGTACGGGTCATTGTCATTCGCGAATACCTCAGCGTATTCCTTGACCGTAGACTGGAGCAAGGGGGCTGTGTTAATGATGGTTTTAGTCAAGCCTACTTGGTTGACGTTTTCTGTTGCTGTCCTGTGAGTGTCAGGGAACCGCACTTAGTCGACAGCTTCTTGAACTTCATGTAAACCACGGTATCTGTTGCGGCGAGTAAACTGGCTCGGGGTATTGTTTCCCCAGATTCTGGAAACAATGAAGCAGTGCTTCATTGCGTGGGTACCAATGCGCACTTCGCATTCTTTCGTGCCATCAACTAGCAGTTCATGCCCTCCAGCCGTTCTGATTATCACAGACGGCGATTCTGACTTTTGCTTCCCTTTCTGGGCAATCGACGAACTATCCGCTCTTGTATCGACCAAGTTCTAATCTACCTGTTTGTCAACTTCGCCCACTCTATGTAGGGCTCCTCCTCAACAGTTTTCACTAGTGGTTGACCTGCTCAACAAAAAACAATCACAGACCATTTTAATGTTGGACCTCCGTCGAGTTGGGCAGTCTTTCCTCAGTGATATTCTCAGCATAGCTGAAACAGTCCCTTTGTCCATCGTCTCTCCTGAATGCTGCCCTCGTTGCAGCAACATCCGCTGCCAGTGACTTTCTTGTCTCGTTTATTTTCTAGTGTCTTCTTGGCCGTGTTTTTGTTCACATCCACTGAGGCCATGCACATAACTCCCAACTGCCGTGTCACATTCGCAGGGTCAACAAAGTACATCGGTCGGGTGTCACACGCAATGCGAACTTGATTATTAACAGCCATCTGGTAATATTCAGTAGACTGCTCAGTCAGCAATTGCCGGTGTGTTTTAAGATCCAGCTTTAGTAGTACCCTGTTAAATAAACCTTTTAAGGTGGAAGCAAGCAGTTAGAGGCCCGAGGCTTGTTTAAACCCGGTCACTTTGAACCGCAGCTTGGATTCCTGATGAACAGCCGAGTTAACAAACGCAGCTTCCAACGCTTCTTTTGCATAGATTCGCCCCATTTCCGCAGGGCCTCCTCAAGCTGCGTGCATCGCCGCTCTATATCTGCCCTTCACCAGCTACCGCAGGAGAACCCAGTTTCCCAAGACCAGCCCTGATTCCGAACACCTCGGTCCTGTCTTCGAAGTCATCTAGGTAAGCCAGAACAGCTCGATCTTTGAACAACTGCGGCCAGGGCATCATCATCTTTGAGATGGTCACGGTACCAATTGGTGTGACGGCAAAATCTGCCTGGAGAGGGAGGTTGTTTACTGCGATGCATTAGTTACAAGCATATGAAGCTATGGGACAACGAACGCACATGCTATCTTGCACAACTCTCGCATATTCATGACATTAATGTAGCAGTAATGTAGTTGAATTCCTTCCGGTGAGACATCACGCTTGCTGCATATACACGTTCCTAATACTCGCTTCTGGTCCATGGTCTTCATGGTGCTGAGACCAGCGTTCCACTATCCACGCGTACGACACGTGCCATACGCAAACGAAACTGACCCAGCTAATTTTATTATGGAGTTTTATAAGTGCTGATATCATCTATACGTGAAATGTCGTGTAAATATCGTCTGTATGTAGAACACTGTTTGATTATGAATAAGGCAATGAGAAGACGTGTATTATGTGATGTGCTCTGGAGTAACATTTCGTACATTCTGATCACACGTGGATATGTAGCTAATTTTAGACATTAAGATAAGATTCCATAGGGTGTAAATAATGGCCTAAGGGACTAGGCAGACAGACACGGAAAAGAAGAGTAAACAAATGAGGATGCTGACTTCCAGGGCAGCCGCAACGTCGACACCAATTGTTTCTGAACACACAGGCGGGAGTATGACGTCTGCTAGCCAAAGCCTCAGTGAAATGGAGGATGCGTTTCCGAAGGCTTCAAAAAATCACAGAGAATGCATCACAAACCTTGACTCTGTGTCCTGTTTGGATTATGTGTTTTGCTATTGATGACGCTGAATGCTGTCCATCGACCTCTATGCACGCGCCTGGTGTTTCCAATTGTGTTTTCAGCCACTTGGGAACATGCTCCTTGATACGAGAGGCTAGCTGTCGGTTTGTTCTCCTTATGTAGCTCATACTGCAACTACATGATTATTTGTATAA
>JTDE01004621.1:26953-66395 GCA_014338405.1 Paragonimus skrjabini miyazakii | reverse complement strand
ATATAGAGTTTATGGAAAGGAATTAAATGTTGACTTGTCAAACGGTTGTGAGAAAGCGCAAGCGTTACCAACGTACGAGTCACGTTAAATTAGAAGATGAAAGCGTACTACTGTAAACATGTAAGTAGAGTAACGTAAAATGTGAAATTGGGTTTCACACTCACCATATTACCCCCGTGTTTGATAACAAAACACTACCGGTAAAAAATTGTTGTCTTAACTGTTCTAGTCAGGAGGTAGCCCATCTTACAAGAACGCCCTCCGTACCTGCCTATCAGTTGTTTCCGAAGCTACAAACGTCTTGTGCGAACCCGTAACCCCAGGAACTGATAAAGTTTGATTTCCACACTTGCATTCCCTAATTCACTCATCACCCTGAAGTCTACTTAAAATAACCCACTCATTCTAATTTTTTCACTAATTTGTTATTGAGTCTTTTCAAAGCGGATGGTCGTTCATGATCTTGCCTACTCGCGTGATGGTCCGCGTTTTACGGTACCGGTTGTGTCCGGAACCAATAGATTATGTTTATCAATACCCTCATCGTGAACGACTGGTTTGGTTATTTTACTTATGTATGCATTCGAATAGTAACGAAAGTTAGCACATCCGAACCGTAAACAGAACGGACATGAGAAAACATATTGTGCGTTGTTCTAATGCTCGTTATTAAGTAAATTCTTGGTTAAGTCATAGCGAGTTAAAACCAAAAGAGTTATCGGTTTCTCAACGTTTCGATCCTTACGGAGAGCGTTTATCAAGCGTTTTGAATCAGAAAATTCCCATTATACAAGATGCAAACGAGGTAGTTATCAACTGGCACGTGTCTGTATGTTTAACAGGCGGTGTGTAGATAGGCTGTCAATAAGACGTAAGGGGTCACGGTTCATCGGAAGTCATCACGTGATCTAAACCGCTTGACAAAGGCTCTCCGAGGAGGTCGAAACGTTGCGAAACCGATAATCCTTTTCGTTCTAACTAATTGTGGCTTAACCAAGAATTTAATTAATTCATGCATTCCTTCAAAAGTGTCGTAGAAATATCTGGGTCCAATCTTGTTTACAGTTCTTGGATCTGTTTCCCGGCCGTGCGTAGCTCGGCGAGCGGACGCGGATCGCGACAATACTGAACCCTGCAAAATAAAGATGTCTCGCCAATATCAAGCGATTTCGTACCTGGTGGACGTAGAAAAGATTCAGAATGTAATGACCAAGTAAATTGCTTCATAGATTCGGTGGTGAAGATAAACTGGTGGTCCCCGCCAGTACCCCTTTAATTAAGAACTGTTCTGTCCCCTAAACGATGTGTTGGCGGAATTATTTGGTAAGGTATCTAAACTGGAAGCTGAACTTGCCCAACTAAAAACAAACAATGCTGTGGTCGATTCGCTAAAGGAGAATTTTATCTCCTTATCTTCAATCTTCAAAGCGCCGGAAAGTCCCAAGATGGATAACATAGAGAAACGCAAGCATGTTTCTCAACACGCTGACAACAGAAATCACAAAACGGATGCGTTGTACATATAATGCCATTGTGTTCAATGTGCCAGATAAGCTTCACCTCAATGGCACTAAGAAGTTACTTACGAGGATTACTAATATATACCCGACATTATATACTTGCATTCCTCTTCGTAAGAAGTCTCAAAAGATTTTCTGCCCGATTTTATCGAATTCCAGGGCGAAACAATTACGAGACGGTTTGTCCAATGTCAGGACATTATCAAATCCAAAACGTACCTCAAATTGATAAGAATTATGCAGGTTAGAACGCCACTTGAGAGGGATTGTCAAAATCGCCTATTGCGCAAAACTGTGACCTTCAAGCGTTTCGCCCAGGATGCACCTAAACAAGGTGTGATGATGTCCAAGGGTAATAAATCGGGTCTAGCTGAGTGTGTAGCTTTGTTCTGCTGCATCAAAAATGAGCATGCTAGTGTTCCTCTTAAAAACACGAACAACACAACAGAGGACAACATACTCACCGACTTAATCAATTTAACAGTAGATCTTTACAGTTCCATCAACCTGCTTGCGAAGTGGCGGCCGCCGTCGAGGAGTCAACTTCCAAACAACAGCATGTAAACAAATGCACCCATACTGAACCAAAGGGGACGTCTAGATCTCAACCTGTCTACGCAGCACCTAGATCAGACAAAGTAAGGCTCAGACCATCTACCAGTCACACACACGCCGGCATTTCAACTTTAAACTTATCCAAATGGAACCAACCAGTGAAGCACCGACTTTAATGAACCCTCCTTAATTCATTAACCTACGAGTCGCTCGTGCTTACCTCCTCCGCATTACAAAAAAGAAAATAAGCATGTAAACCCATACCCACACCCAGGGAAAAAAGGATGTATCTGTTACCAACCCCTAATCTGCGGCCTCTTCCCAACAATAGCAATCTCTCACGTTATACCTCTTTTAAGGCAAGACTAAGCCAAAACCCCACTATTTCCACCGGAATTGATTATCCCATGCTTGACGCCCCTTTCGATACGAACAGCCCCCACAATATTAATGCTCACCTAAATGCAACCCGTCATCTCTTCGCTGACAACGTGCATGCAGATATGACCAACCCATTTCAACCTTACCCTTTTTTATTGCGTCACACAACGTTCAAACCTCCCATGCCCAGTCCACCCCCCATATCTCCACTGTCCCACCACACCTTACTGACACTTTTCCAAAATTTTCTGTCATGGACTCAGACGCAGGCGACATTCCATTAATCGTCGATGCGCTCACCATAACCACATCTGATCAAGCGACGTCACCAGGGTCTCTGAATCACAAGGATCCTTCTGCTTTTAACATTTTTAAAGGTCTAAAAATAACGTCGAATAAGGAAAATGGACTAAGTTTATTGCTTTTGAATGCACGCTCACTTGTCAACAAGATGCATATTTTTACACCTTTCATCTTCTTATATAGTCCTTGCATTATTCTGGCCACTGAAGCTTGGTATACCCCTGAGACTTCAAACACACAACTAAATGTTATAGGTTATCATATATTCCGTAAAAATCGCGGCACAGGACGTGGGGGTGGATGTTTAATTTGCTTAAGGGAGCAGTATTCCGCAACCATACTCCATGAGCCGTGTCTTGATAGAATTGATGACTCATTGTGGCTATCAATGTCAACTGAATCCTGCGAACTACTCTTATGATGCGTCTACAGACCACCTAACGCGACTCGTGACGACATGACTAACCTTATTAATGGACTGAATTATGTATCAACATTGTTCACACAGTACGAAATAATTGGTGGAGATTTCAATATGCCCAATATTTCTTGGACCTCTTTCACAGCCCCTGCAAATCAAGCAGAGTTTCTTGCATGTATCCAAGTAAATGGCTGGTGCCAACACGTCTTAACACCTACCAGACTAGACCACACTTTAGATCTCATTTTTACAACAGGTATCTCTTCTGCTAAAGTATCCGTCCTAGAACTGTTTCCAGGAAGTGATCACAACGTGGTCAACTTCATGTTTGACCTAAAAGTTGTAAAAAAAAGTCGAACATAATATGTTATTGCCAAATAAAGTTAATCGACTGGAAGATGTTCGCCACTTTGTTGAGGTCCTTGGTGTGGAACACATTCTTTCTGACCACTGACCCTAGTATTGCAACCGAAGTATTTAGTGAAAACTTCAGGTTTTGTATGAATACCTTAGCCCCGGAAAGGTCAAAACGCCGTAATGTGTGTGGTAAAGGCAGGATCCTCACTCCAAAAGAGCAATGTAAGCTCAAAACTCTGAAATCGCGACACCGAAAAACACATGATTTCTCCCTTATTATTCAAATGCATGAAATGTTTGACACAATGGAAAATAGAAATAAAATGCTCCACTTAAATGAGGAAAAACGTGCGCTGAACAACAAAGAGAGGAGCTCTAAGTTGATGCAGTTATTGGAACGCAGAAACTATACAAGAGACCCTATTATCTCAATGGTTACACTACAAAACAAAATCACCGTAAATGATCCTGTAATAATCTGCAAGGACTTCAATTCATATTTCGCTGCTTCCTTCAGCATTGATGAAAATAGACTGCCTCCATGTCTCCCTGTAAAAACAAACATGTTTCTAAGCCACGGTACTTTTGATGCAATAAAAATACGCCCTCAGTTAGCTACTATCAAACACTCTCACCTTCCTGGTCCAGAGGATATACACCCTGTTGCTCTCAAACACGGCGGGGACGACATTCCTCTCCTTCTGCTTAATATTTGTGCACTTTCTCTATCATTGGGCTCCTTTCCTCTCCAGTGGAAAAATTCTATAATTCAGCCCCGTTACAAAGGTGGCTCGCGACAAGACATCATCAATTATCGTCCCATCAACCACACTTCAATTTGCTCTAGATTGTTTGAAAGGATAATAAAGTGTCGCGTGGTTGAATTCTTGTTATCACAAAATCTTATAAACCACTCTCAGCATGAGTTCCTCAGCAAACGTTCGTGCATGACGTGCCAGCTGGAATTCTTTAATCGGGTTACAAAATTTCCTGATTCAGGGAATGCTATTATTATATGAGTGACCCATTGCTCAGCTGGTTTGCTTCATACCTTGCAGACCGCACAGAACCAGTGAAACAAGGGGATAACAGCTCAACGCCCAGACCAGTCAGCAGTGGAGTGATTCGAGGAAGCGTCAAGGAACCGTTACTCATTCTGATGTATATAAATGATATATGTAGAGCTATCAAGTATTGCAAACTATTCCTATTCGCTGATGACATCAAACTTGTCTACACTTTTCCTCCTGGCGATCTCAATTCTACCTTAGGAAATATACGAGAGGACTTCATGGCATTAGAGTTTTGGTGTCGAACTTGGTTGATGAAATTCTCAGCCAATAAATCCACCATCGTCGCACACGGTTGTCATATACCAGAGGACTTTATAAAGCTGGATGGTCATGGTATTTCAGCTGCCAACTCAGTCCGCGACCTGAGTATACGTTACTCAAACTCATTCAATTCCGCTGAACATATATCTTTCTTAATAGCTAAAACTAGACGAACGATTGGATACATTAAGCATTCATTCTTCCTTCCTCCAGCTCGACTATACCTTTTTAAGCTGTGCGTACGACCCCAACTTGAGTACTGTACGTTCATATATAATCACTAGCGTAAGTCCGATAGGCTAGCTCTGGAAATTCTCCAACGTACTTTCACGAAAGGTTTAGTTTGTTATCCGTCTTCTCTGAACTACTAAGAACGTTGCCAGACGCTTGAACTAGATTCTCTTTGTCTACGGCGTCTCAAGCTTAACCTTGCACTCATGTACGATCTAGTTCATGGCAATAAATTCACAGTCAACTTTGTGACTTGCCTACAACATAGCTTAAAATACAACATCGGAAACAAATAGTTCACTTTGACTCCTCTTAAATCTCGTAAAAACTGCGTTCAAATTTTTCCCTAGTGAACTATACCTGCAATTGGAACGAACTCCCACACACAAGTAGAGCCAGTAAGAATAAACCTCAATTCAAACGAAGCTTAGAAGTTTTCCTGACATTAAAGAACGTCATATCGATTTTCAAACTCTGCCTGCCTGAAGACGATATCCTTAAAAACGGACCTAATAACATCTAAACATCGGATCTCATTTAATAACATCTGAGGGTAAACCTATATCACATGATGCAACGCCACATACACTTCGAACTAATTAAAGCTATCAACTTCACAATTCGAGACATCTCTCAATTTCGAAACTTATTATTTCTCAAACAGGATAGATCTTGTACACAGTAATGTCCGAAACTTGCAGCTGAACAACAAAACTACAGCCAACACCTGGTAACATCATAACCCCATTTGTACTAACCAAACCATCCTGCTACACTCTTACTCCATACTTAATGATTACCAGCTGTGTATAGTTATCAACTACTATGCAATAGCTGTGCTCGGTAAAACTGTTTGGAATATATATATATAACTTAACCTGTTCGCTTCATATGATTACATACGAATATGTTCATTTTCCTATCCTAACAGACCACCTGACAATCTTCCCGTATTGCTAAACATCTTTTCCATTCTACATAACTGTCGTGTATACTAAATCGACATCGGAATTCGGCTGTAGCCATACTAGGAAAAGCTGTGAATTGATCTTTTTCGCGTTATACGATAACAATTGTTAGTTAGGATATATATCTTATCCACTAACACAAAATCATGAATTTTATATAAAGGGTTTGGCCAGAAAATCTCAGATTCCATTATTTGTCATACTTCACATGAGCATTTTACGTCCTCCAGATTATCACGCAGTTTTGCTTTTCATTCTCGATTTCACGATGAATTCTAACGCGAGACAACATTCCGTAACATCCGGACAATCAAAATCCCGTACTGGTTGGACAATTCGCTGGGTCTGTGAAATTCCGTTTATTTTGAGGAAATAACCAAGTCCAGTCCAGAAGATCGTCCATTTCTCCGCAAAAATTGGGACCCTGCTATCTCCCTTCATCTTCACAAAAGTTTCTACATATTTTTCTGAAACCGTCTACATCAAACGATGGCGAAATTCTTTGAGTGTTCAGTTTCTGCATCCTGAGAAATCTTTTTTCTGGCATGACCTTGAACATTAGGCCAACGTTAACCTTGTGAAGCGAGAATTGATGTAACTACCCATCATTTTTATCGAACATTAAAAATTTTGAGAAATATCGTTTTAGAAGCAAGTGAGCCGAATGAATCTCCATAAACTAGAATTTTCCCTTATTATTATGTTCGTTTTGTTACTTTATTTCCATAACTGGTGTATTGTACAATTAACATTTTTGTGTACGGTATGCGTTTCACGTTAAAATCTGTATACCGATCACGCTAATCTGAGCGTGTTTCCCGCAGATGCGTTGAGAAATATACCATGATTATTATTATTAGATTGTTGCATGTGGGCATGAAGGCGAAGGTGCAATCGTGTGGAGCGATTTGTGATGATTTTGATATTGTCACTGGCATTAAGCAGTGTTATGTCCTGGCCTCATCCCTCTTTAGGTTATATTTGACTGTCATACTGGCAGTTGCGTCACAGGACGGCAGGAAGGACGGCGTTGAAGTAAGGTATCGGACAGGTGAGCGCCTAATGAATATTCAACGTTTAGGCACAACGAGCCCCTTGTCTACCTCAACGATGCGCTTGTTTTTATACACAGATAACAGTGCGTTGTTCGCACAACGCGAGAATGATCTACAGCGACTGGCCACGGCTTTCGCGACCGCGGCATCTAAGTCTGCATTGGATATCAACAGGGGTAGGATATTTTCTTTCTTTCAGCCCTCTCAAGGCAGAGGTGCTCTCTGTACACTCCTACTCCAAATACGAATCAATGGAGCCGTTGTCGACAGCCACCCAGGATCCATGCTTTTGAGAAACGACATCGAAGATGACGCTTCTTTTTCATGAATATTGGTTCACCTGTTTCAAAGATGGAATGGGTTCCATCTGTCTTGTAAATTACACCAAATTTGCCTGAATCCGTAGCACCCCATTCAGATGTTGAGTCCATCGCCATAAATAGGACAGTTACATTTTCACACGACAAGGATTTCAGCGACAGTGACGTTGTCCGGCACCGAAATATCATTCACACCCTGCCACAATGGTAACCCGTGTTCAGGCAACCGCGGAGCTCTTGGAATGGCATTGCGGGATCTTGAAGAGGGAATATGGACAGGCAAACAACTGGAAAACATACTGATAACCATCAACTAAATCTGCAGGTGACATAAACATGAAACCACAATCAACAAAGCTATAAGTAACAGTGATAAGCAGAGTAAACTGTTGTTGGTGAAATGGTACAAGGAAGAATCGGTGTCAGCGCCGGGGGAATAACGAACATCAGAATGGGACATTAGCCGTCAGATAAGCGACCATTGAATTGCGTGAAATTGACAAGCTACACTCCAGCATGTTCAGCGAGAAAATAGCCAGGCAGTACCCAGAGTGAGAGTGATAAAGTAAGATATGTTACTCATGTATGTGCTGTCCCATATGGACCTTAAATAGGAACAACCACGTAATGAGGTCAGGTGCAATGGTTTTTTGGAAACTGCATTTCGTCGACTTGTTTCTACCTGAAATATTGATTGGGAAACCTACTAAACATATAATCCACATGGATGACCAATCCACGAACGTAATGGCATAGCTTTCAGTGAAATTTACTACAATATTTAGTATGAAATGCGACACACTGTAGTCGAAAATTATAAACTATTTTATATCTCCCGAACGAGAAGAAATTGACCGCTTTTGCAAGTTGGAAGTACGTATTCCACTATGAAAGTCCGAAGAAAGCGTTTTCCTAACGCAAACTCGATTGCGAAGGCCAACATTTTGCCCTATCGAAAACAAGCAAAACATTTTTCATAACAAATGTGCGAATATGAGCAATTTGCAGGTGGGGCCGATAATCATCATTGTAACCCAGCTACTACACTCAATAAAATCGATATGCTTGTTCCGAAAATGCATCTACATACTCCACGGAAAATGTGAAAAAGTCTTCTTATACCCAAATGGCCGTCCTCAATTTGTTTCGACCCTGAAACACCATACCAACAATTGCCTTCGAAGTTGGGTGTGTGATGGAGTGGGCTAGGACTCATATTCGGGCCGACTTTGTCCCACTTAGAATTGTTGACAGTTTAAACAAACTACCGTCCGAGGTGGCGTTGGTCACCACGGTTACCGACTTGAAACACAAACTTGATGCGTGTTAGTTGGTACTATTTCCGGATACGGAGTGATGATGAGGTGACCGGGGTCTATCCTACCTGATGGCAACCCTCTCCCTTTTTCCTGTCCCCATATTTATTATGCTTCTCACTTCTTCTTTATTACCAGTTATAAAGAAGTTGCGTTGGGCGTCTTAAGTTGGTTACTTATCCCCTCCTGTCTGTTTTAGTCTTCGTAACCAGGACGTGTTTTTCCTGTCATTCAATAGTGGGTAACGACCTTCATTGCTCAAGTAACTCGGAATTTGGTTCAAATTTTCTAGCTCTCATTGCCTACTCATGTTGCTGCTGTGTTGACGCCCTGTGCATCAAATCCTTACATAAAATTACTGCCACTGTTCATCGATTAACGTATTAATTCTATATGCATTGTATTATTTAGGTTCTGTGGTATCCGTTTTTCCACTTAGTCGTGTCTGCTTTGTGAATTACTGAAATCTAACTGTAGTAAATTTTATATTGCTTGATCTTGTCGAAAATGACTTGTGCCAGATTCAACAGCGCTGGTATTCAGCAGACACTGACCGAGGCAGTGATCACTCGTGGCCCGTACAGGTGCAAAATGTTCGCACAAAACGCTGTGATGTTGTACCAGTGTCAGGAATTATATCCCATTAAATGCCCTGGCCTCAGTGAAGACCGATAAAAGCAGTTAGCCTCTCAGCTTTATCTGCATGAGCTTCAGGTGTGACAACAACCAAGCAGCCGCTTTGCACCTGATTGGTCACGTGCGCACGATGAAAAGTGGAGCAACGCAGAAAACTTGACCGCAAATGCGGGGCTCTTCTTGACTCTGTGTGTCCGTTTATTTCTTCCATGGGAGTAAGAAGGACGAGTATCAAAGGACTTTGTCCGAAAAGACGTTTGAACTATAGTCGTTGAATAAGTACACTGCGCCTGCCTCTCTGGCGTTGCAATCACCAAAAAAGCAATTGCCCTGTCAACTGCATATATGGAGGAGGCTGCAAAAAAGAGGAGAAAGAAGACTCTCAGAGAAAAGAGGTCTGGTTTTAAGGGACGGATTCCCGACAACATCTCCAACCAAGCTAGCCGGATCAATCTTAGTATCTTCATTCTTCCCGGACGTCACAAGCCTCGTACTCACGGGCAAACTGTGTGCCAACACAACCAAAACGTCACTCGGCCTTATCAGCTATGCTCATCTCCAAGAAGATGGTGAGAAAACACCGGCCTTGAAGTCCGCCAGCGCTAACCTAAGAAGCGTGGCTTGCGATCGCTTCCAACAAGAGTGGGTGAGACGCGAACAGCTGGTTTAAACTAAGTCACAAATCATGGCAAGCCGGAAGCTACAACTGGAGACTAAGGTCGTAGATTCTGCTCCATAAGTATGCACTCAGACTCATGTGTCCGTAGTGGAAAGCAAGGATTCCGTTTTTATAGTCAACATCCCAACGACCAAAGCACCAAGCACGGACACAAGTGTTAAGAGCGCTGAAACCGCCCAAAAACAGACTTCCAAATTACCTGATCTGAGACCCACCGAACGGCCTCGCGAAAAATTCTTTTTCCCAAGAATTCGGAACAGTAAGAGCATGTTGGGGCCCCTTTGATTAAGAAGGGATTTTTGGACCACCCCGTTGGGCATTCCTGTCAGTGGCCACATGGCACCGAGCACGTTGCTCTCTTTTAAACCCCGCACCTAGCAGACGGAAAAGCTAAATGGTCCGTGGGTGAAAACTTTCAAAAATCCTCTCAAAAACCGGAATTTGAGAGACACACAGGCTGCGTGCTGCAACACCAACAGTACTGGTCAAGCGTCCTGTAGGGTCGCTGGCGTACGCACAAGCGGTGATGTCACGCACCCAGCTTGAAAGGAGGGCCGTCGGAACAACTCGGCAGAACAGACCGAGTCCACCCCCACCATTCTCCTCAATTCTAGGTCTTATTTCCCAAACTATTCCCTGCTTTCTCCTTTCTCTTGCTTCGCGAAACCAAGTGAGAAGATGGCTCACGAGTGCATGTATGCGGACTGTTTGAGTAAGTCGGATAAATTACCGGAGATCAGACAATTATTTCATAACACCCAACCCCACAAGTTTGTTTTCACGGAGACTTGGCTTATAGGTGACCTCAGTGACAATAAGCTGTGTCCCCATGTATTCAGTTTACGGAACCGACTCCGCCCGAGGGAATATGGAGGGTTCTGCGATTTTCCTTCAGCGACATATCCCGATACCCATGGCTATCGGTGGATTTCAGTCCTCTGATAAAAGTGATGCTGTATGGCTTCGGTCAGCACTATGTGGCCAAGAACCATTCCTGGTGGGGCTTATTTATCGTCTCCCATCATGCGACGCCTCCAACGACGATACACTGATCGAAAACCTAGACAAATTCCTACGGCTACAAAAGTTTAATTATCTGCTTTATAAGTGTGACTTTAATGCGCCCAAGATAAACTGAGCATCAGTTTCTCACCGGGATGGTGAATGTGGACTCTACTTAATTATCGATGTTGATACACCGTGGGGTGTGGACGCATTATGTCAACGCCCCGACGCGGCAACGTTCTGGACAGATACCTTCTCTGCTGAACTAAGTCATCACTAATGAAAGCCACCTGATTGACTGAGTGGTCGTTACTTAGTGACCGATTTCTGTTCACCTTTGAGCGTGTTTGTTACTGGTTGTAGCAATCGGCAAAAACATCCACAGTTTGAAAGTTCAATCAAGCTGATATTAACGACCTGATAAGCTACCTAAGTTTACTTCTTCTTGACCATGACTCTGAACCAGACCAACCGTGCGTTTCAAAGCGCAATTCAGAAAGTGGATGACTGTGAACTTTCCCTCGTCGGCCACCTCTTCCGCGTAGAATACGTCGTCTCCATGATGTTTGTTCTTATTTATCTGCAAAGTATAGGCTTACGGAAAATTCAGAGTACCTGAGCGCGTTCCATATTGTTCGAAATAGGTGTAGACGGAACATCCGTGAGCACACTTAACTTGTACAAGAAAAGGTCCTCCTCAAAGCTCGCAGAAGCAAAAACTTCTCATTCGAGCATATACGACGACTAAGAAAAATGAACCCTTGGCTCTTTCTCTGTGACTGCTTGAAAGGGAGACCTCATCTGACTCCCTAGTTGCGACCGAGTTATTTAGAGAATACTACACAGCAGTCTACACCGTCGCACCGCCTGAGTGGCACCCTATACTTCAGCCGCAGAATAATCGGTAACCACTCGTTACCGCCGAGTTTTCTGCGTTGAATGTTGAGGGCCTTTTATTTAAGGTGAATTCGCACAGTGCAATCGGTCCTGACAAGATCCATCCCAGAATTTTCAAAAAAGCAGCTAATAGTCTGGCATCGCCCCTTTATAAGCTGTTTAAACAAACACTCCAGACTGGCACTTTTCCTACTGCATGGAAAGGGGCAACAGTCACACCCATATGCAAAGTGATCGACCGGCAACCTCCGGCTAGCTATTAGCCGATCAGCCTTACTAGCAGTCCATGTAACATAATAGAGCATTTGTTGAAGCGTGCCATCTTCAGTCACACCTTATCAAACAATTTTTTTCTCCTAGTCAGCATGGATTCCCTCCTAACCGGTCGTGCATAACGAATATGCTTATTTTCATTGACAGTCTGACGGGGTCCAAAGATAGTGGCCCCATCTCAGATGCTGTCTTCTTTGACTTTGCCAAAGCTTTAAACGTGTCCAGCCTGGTCCTCCGAAACACACACTGAAAGAGGTTCTTCGCTGAATTGCCTCTTTTCTCGTTAATTTTACTTTTAAAGTTAAAACCGGATCAGACCTTTTGCCTCCCTCTTTCATTTCTGTGGGAGTTCCCCAATTGTCAATGCTATAACTCATTCTGTATCTACGTACCTATGTCAATGAACATCTGGATAATATACCCTTGACGTAATTAAGCGCTGGTCGAAAGATTAGGACCTCCAATTAAAAGACAATAAGTGCACACGCATTTCACCCGATGGAGATTCTGGCAATAACTTCGCGATTCACAGTGCGTTCAGTCCTATAGATATCATGAAAATCAATCTGAAGAAAGATCTGTGCACCTGATTGCTGTTTAACTTATTCGTCGTGTATCAACACGAATCGATGCAGAAAAGGATTTGCAGCTAGTATGAGTAAGCGCACTCTCCACATGAGCAAGAAAGCGTCTCAAACGCTTTTCATGATTTATATGAGACCGTTCCTAGAGATAGCCAATCAGGTCGTGTTTACCGACTTGAAAAAAGACATATTAAGAAATATAACGTACGAGTCCCGACTTGGAAGTCTTGCTTTGTGTCCAATTAGATTTTGGCGGCTGCACGGTAATTAAATTCCCACACACCTCTTCTTTCGATTAGGTCTCGTTGAACAGTTCAATGCCATAGCGAATGATGACGGCCGGCGAGGATATAACGGGAAGCCTTCAAGCTTCGCCCTCGAACATTTATTAGGCAACAATTCTTTTCTTACAAGATTATCATTCATAGGAGCAACCTCCCTTCTGAGGTCGTCAGCGGCGCTCCTAAAGATCGCTTTAAAACGCTGCTTAATTCTCACTCGTCAGAAGCATATTTACATGATTAATATTACTACGTTTCTAGTACTCACTGTAATCCTCAAGAATGGTGCTACACCTTGTTTCTAATGTCTGCCTTCTGGGTCAAAACGTCCGCTTGACACTAATCACGAAAAACCGACTGGATCCAGGTACTTTGGATGTCCGGCGCAGACCCTTGTGTCAATCACAGAATCGCAGGAAAGAGACCATGGTGGCCTCAGCATAGGCTCCGATGCTGTCTAATAATATGAGTATAAAATGCTTGCTGAAAGTAACTCCAATATCGCTTTCCTTCACCATCCAAGCTTCGGGTATCCAGGAGATCGCTTGCACACTCATAAAAATGAGCTGATCTGGGATATCCTCGCAGCTCACTTAATAATGAACTGTTTTCTAAGAACTTCAAAAACGTCGAAATAACTGAAAGAAGGCTTTTATCCTACAGTTGTCCCAAGATGGTGAGATCATCGGAGCTCAGTGGTATAAGGAACTAGACATCAGCCAGCTATTAGCCTCAAGTCCTGTGACCCAAACTTAACTGAGCCGTTCATCAAACCTTTGGTGAATAGCTGTCAAAACATCCGGTACGTCTACCCGTTTGTTGCCTAACAGTGTGGTGGTAGAAGATGCTCTACTTTTTCTCCTCGTAGTTTTGGGACCTTTATTTATCCCCACCACTGCCTAAATATTTCCCGTCCATGATGTCCCTGAAGGTTCTTCTCAGCCTCACCGGTTTCCTCTTGAACGTCACCGGTAATTATTGCTTGTTCACCCAACTAACCTTCAGCTTGGTCATGCCCATGATGACCGCTTTTAGGCAATTGCTGATTCTCTATTTCTTTACCTTAACTGATGTATTTCCTGCTCCTTTGGCTGGATTATTCAACAGACTACTTGCTGAAGCCAAAACTATTCGCGGATTTGAAGGTAGCCGCTGTCGCGCCGGTACACAAGGGGGCAGTAAGGAAGAGGCCTCAAATTACAGGCCTGTGAGCCTTACGTTCGCTGTCTTGAAAGTGCTTGAACTGATCTTGAAGGACAAGGTAACGCAACATGTCACGAAGTATAGATTGGTGGCGGCTCAGCAACATGGCTTTGTAAGTAAGGGATCTTCCCTTTCTAACTTATTGGTTCTCTTGAATCAGATTAGCCTACGGCTTCAAGAGGGAGATTATGTTGTGGCCTGCTATTTAAACTTTAGAAAGGCTTTGACCCAGTGAATTTCAGATTTTTAATGTTGACATTAGAGGCGTTTAATATATCTCCCGGTGTTTCAGCATGGGAGAACGCGTTCCTGCGTAATAATTGTTTTCATGCGCGGGTGGATGGCTCCAAGTCACACGCTGCAAGTGCCAAAATTGGTTTTCCACAAGGGTCAGTGTTATATCTAGTCCTGTTTCTTATATACGTCAATGATTTGGCTAAGAAGATCAGCTGTCCAGACCACATGTTCGCGGATGGTGTGAAACTCGTTGGGCGAGCGAGTCTTTGATGCAACAAGACCGTGATGAATTTTACCAGTGGACAGACGATTAAGAAATGCCGTTAGAAGTTGCAAAATGTAAGCAACTTACGGACGTCGAGTTCGAGGACTCTCTTGAATAGATAGGGGGTCTGGACAACGTGTACTCATTCAAAGAACTGCTGAGACGAGGCATCTAGGAATACAGGCCACTGGAAAATTTAAGGTGTTAACTCAGTGTAGGTTTGCAGCCAGCGAAGCAAATCGGGCAGTCTACCAACTGAAGAAGAGAGAAACCTCGAGGAACCCCTCGTCCTCATGTCTTCGCATATAGCTAGAGTAAGACTACATCCACAATATTGTGTGTGGGCCTAGTGTCTTTATTTGTCCAAGATGCTAAGGTCTTAAAAAGGGCACAACGTGGGTTTAAGAAGTTCTTCGTAGAACTTTGTGAGAAGGATTAATCCAGCAGACGTAAGCACCTTGAGCTTCTCTCGTTGAACAGAAGATGGAAAACGCGGATCCCATAAGAGACGTTATGGTACTGAAGCATAAAAACGGCCGTCTACTTGTAGTGGAACTTCATCGCTTAGAGGTAATGAGTTAAATGATGTGAACGGAAGAGGCGCGATTCAAATGCAGGCCGACTTTATCCCACTTAGAATTGTTGACAGTTTAAACAAATTACCGTCCGAAGTGGCGTTGGTCACCACGGTTACCGACTTGAAACACAAACTTGATGCGTGTTAGTTGGTACTATTTCCGGATACGGAGTGATGATGAGGTGACCGGGGTCTATCCTACCTGATGGCAACCCTCTTTCTTTTTCCTGTCCCCATATTTATTATGTTTCTCACTTCTTCTTTATTACCAGTTATAAAGAAGTTGCGTTGGATGTCTTAAGTTAGTTACTTTTTTCTCCTCGGCTGTTTTTTCTTTTATCGTCACCGGGATGCTTTTCTGTCATCCAGGAGTCTGACGGAAGTTGTAAAAGCGTCAGCTTTAGTTTTAATTCTGTCCATTAATCTGCGTATAGTTTGATTGCTGACGTCGAGTCCAATACCGCTTCTTTATGTCATTCAACTTCTAGCATTCAAAAGGTCGCTTTCATGTTCCTGATGGGGACTATACCAAGAATGTACTTACCGCCCATTTGATAATATGCTGTGTTCTAAATACCACCGAAGACCACGAAAATCTATTCAAGGGGAGTTTTTCTTCTCCATTTGTCGCGACACGGTGGTATCATCCGAGCTCACTGGTGCAAGATACTCGACATCACCCGGTCACTAGCCTTGAGTCCTGTTATCCGAACTGAACTGAACGTAGCTCTCTTAAAGTCGAGAGCTAAATAAAATTGCCCGTTACAAATCAAGATTGTCTACTGCATCCAATCAAAAGACTGAAAGTTTCCATGAGATCTGTGGGATAATCTTGGTTTCTAAGATACCGTCGTTATTATGGTTTTGTGAGGTGTTGCGGTTCCGAAAATCGTAGAAGGCCGTTGCGGGAATTTTTTCTTCAAATATTTTAAATGCAAAGGCAAGAAATGTGCGCAAGTTCAATGGCCTGACAACTGATAAAAAATTTGACGAAATCGTAAAGTTATGTTAAATCGCCAAATGACTTCCGGTATGATGGAATTCAACGTCCTAGAACTGGAAAAATATCCCTTTCTCAAAATGTGAGATTAATTATGCAAGAAAACTCAATTTTCCTTCCAGCGATAAAACCGTTTTTCGGTCATGTGAGCTGAGCTTTTCACGTAGCTGCAAACGTAAGGCAATGTGGTATTCATTGCTGAATGTAGTAATATGGGCCAAAACTGAGCACGACTGCGGTAGTTCCCTGGTTATATTCGGCATGAATGGCCATTCATTGTTATTGAAAGTTTAAGCTATTCGCAGCAGAGTTAATCTTAAAGTCAAGGTGAATTTCTTTTTAGCGCTTATAGAATGTGTGTAGTGACCAGCAATTGTGTGGCTTCTCTAAGGATCCCGGCTGCAACCGTGTTTTCCTGCTTGTTTGTTCTGTACACATGATTTTTTGTATGCTTGCAATAGGGGGCCTGATATGAACTCAGTGCCACTTTCTTCAGTCGTGCAACTAATTGCACGTAGCGAATGCTTGCTCTTTTTCCAACGACTCATCTGTTATTCTATTCTTCAAGATCGTTTAACTGAACCCTTTTCGAGCGTTTTTTAACGCATTCGAAGGTTCCACGCACTTTTCGCCTGGCGCGCTTTTGAGCGCCGCCGAGTGGGCTGTGGCACATTTCGCGCTTCTCCTCCTTGTCCTCTTGGTTGCTGCCGTTGGTCCCAGACTAGGCCAGAATTAACTACTTATCATATTTCCAAATATTGCTGGAAATATACGGTTTGTTTCCAAGCCCTGCTGCCTTCTTTATTCCGATGCCTGTTGGGACTACGTTTCGATTGCTCTTCAGGAAAGGCGTTCTAAATTGTTAGTGGACGATGGTCTAGCGCATACCCACTTGTCCACTACATGTATATGGAAAACCCCATGAAGACTGTAAAGGTCTCATATATGAAATATCTACTTACAACTGCTCCACTCCTTTGTCCCACAATGAAAGTTAATCCAAACAGTGCTCCATGTTTAAACACATAACTGCCCTATCCATTTGTCCTACCTAATGAGTTAAGCTAAACAACACTTTATGTTTAGCCTGCTAGCACACATTCAGGAGTAACTAGAGATGAATTACGGCAGTTTTGGGATGAAATAACTTCGGTATTTGATTGGTGTGAGATTTCGCGGTGAAGTACGTCGGTCTGCGTTTTCATGACTAATGGACCTGAGCAAGATGCCCCGGCAATGATTCCGTCATCATAATTTGCCTACATAAATGTAGTTGCATAAATATCTCAAGGGAAAATTCTTACGTATTAGAAACCACTCGTTGTGCACATAAGTGTTTACACTATATTGTATATATTTTTATACTTCGCTTTATTTTTGTAAACATTTTACACCACTTGTCCTTTTAAAAAATGAACATGACTTGTTTGAATTGACTGTACTTTGCAATACAATTTTGGTGCGTGCGTCTCGTCTCCTTGATGGTACTTTTTCACGTAGATCGGGATTGCTTATAGTGAGCTATTCGGTGAATGCATTTTGAACTGACTCTTGGCGTTTATACCTTCGTATAAGGATAATCTCTTATATGTTTTTGTTTAGCTAAACCGCAATGCACGACGCGTTCCGTTTCGTCATATTCGAATTTGATCTGTTTTTTATTGAGGTTTATCCGCTCGCCACTATTTGGTTGTCCTATTTGAAGATGTCTCATCATTAGCAATCTGAACAAACGGAAGTTCATATTAGCGAATGTATGTTATTCTTGGTGGGGTTCGGAATTACTGGTCAGTCGCTCCACTGTTTATCGTCGCGTTCGCCATGCTGTGGAAAGTTTCCACGCAAGCATTTCCGCTTCTGGACAGGAGTTAGATGAGTGCCATGCACCCGGTTTCTTAAAGGGTGTTTTTAACTGTTTCCTTTATATAGCTGACAATGTTGGATGTTCCCGAGCATGTATAAGATCAATCTGAATTGTTGCGGTGAACGTCTGATGCTGAGGACACCGGGTCTACCTTGTCAAAAAAACTTATCGACTGGCTTCGAGATTGGGTTGTCTCAATGGGTTCAGTGGGCGATAGACAGAAGTAGAAAGCCACGAATTCTCATGGTTCCATTTTTTGTTTCATGTAATACTCCCAGCGTTCATGCCAGGCGGCTGCTGCAACTTTTGGGAGGACGACTGCTGAGCTGCCGCCGGATGCAAGAACACCGATAGAAACTCCGCGGACGTCGCTGATACGTGATGTGTATCCGGGCGAATATGCACATTTTCAATTGGTTAATGGCACTGCACAAGCGTTAGCATATCGTCGGGTCCGGAACGTCGTCGCCGTTGCAACACACCTGTATATTGATGGTCGATCACTAACTAAATCAGGAAAGTGCACTTTATGGTCTCTCTTATGCCGTCTATGCGGACCATTTGTGTCTTAGCTCCTCGTTGTTGGCGTCCACTGGGGAAACAGTAAACCAAAGGACATTAACCGTTACCTTCTTGACGCTGTCAGTGAACTGCGTGTTGAGTTATCAGCCGGTATTCGGTTGACAGGGTCCAACCTGATCATTAGTCTGAAGGTTATCATATGTGATCTACTAGCCTGTATGTTTTTTGAACGAATACGTATCCACGGTGGTTATTGTACGCGTTATAAATGTAACCGGAAAGGACTGTAATTCAGACGCAAAGTGACGTTTACTCTGAATGACGTTTCCACGAAAACCGATGCAACATTTCGCGCCTAACTTCCAGACAGCGCCTTTCCGTTCGCTTCCCTCTCTATATATGTGATGTGCTGTTTTTCAACAGAGTATATGCACTTTGTTTGCCTGCGAGCGGTCTGTCGGCTAATCAGCAACTGGACTTTGGGATCCTTATCACTGAACTCTCGCATCAGTTCCCAAGACGTCAACCAAATCAATACCAGAATGTCAAAGCTGGGCTTGTGATTTTCCCCGCAAGTGCTGCGGGCTACTTGACTTCAAACAGCGGAAGGCAACTGAATGTAGCCAGTTCACACTTAATCTAGTCCCTGTTGCCTTGACATATTTTCGACGATGCGAAACGTAAAAACCTTTTGGATTTTTCTGTAGCTATTTGTATTTTTGTCATTCCTCTTTCCATCATGCATATTATGACTTATCTACGCAGTTGATCAGTGTGTTCATGTACAAGTTTACACGGTGGTATGGTCAAGGCGAGATAGCCTACAACGTACATGCGCTAGTTCATCTTGCCAAGGATGTTTCAAACCACGGCACTTCCGACTAGATTTCAGCATTCCCATTTGAATCATTCATGCACTGATTGAAATCTATGATTTACGGACCAACTAAACCTGTTAGTCAAAATTATAGGCGGTGATCTGAACGCATGTCCGTACCTGCAGTGATTGATGGTCTTATCTTGCATCCAGGTATCAGTGTGCCAGTAAACATCCCAACTGTTCGTCGCTGCTTACATTTTCTAAGGAGCGATGTTTGTTCACGGGCGTTCCTTCTACTGGTGTTGTGATCACTGACGGCTACCCCTGGCATGTTGTTTATACTTCACTATAAGACTTCAGTATACCCCGTTTCTTGAGCCCGCAATACCTATGTTCACTCACAGTCTGCTGTCGCAGCATTTTTTCATGTTAATGGTGAATGGACCTAATAAAGAAATTGTCATGGCGCACGCATCGCAAATAATGGTTGTGTTTACTTTTCCCGCTGGATGCATAATTTGTTTTCATGCCTATTTTACATCCCTGAACATGGTTGCTGGCCGCATATTTCTTGCGTTACTGTAGACCGTGTTTGTTAATAAGCGGAACGTTTTTTGTTTCAGATGTACTCCGTCGCAGTGTCCGAAGATCAAGGTGAGAAAGATTATGCGATCCTGTGTTCATCCTTGTTCAAAGATTGAGTTGCAATCTGGCCGACCATATCTGACTACCCAGTCAGTAGAAGTGTCGAACCTTACATGGCATCGCCACCTGGCATCTCGCGATTTCTTGCGGCAGTTATCCCCCGAACAAGTGACATTCAGCAATATTAAATCATTGCCTTCAGATGATTACTTGAAGGCTAGACGTTACGCCAAGAAGGCAGAAAGTACATCAGACTTGGACTCTTCTGATGTTACTGTGAAGACGGGAAGGAGAACCCAGCGCACCAGGTTTTCTGTATTTCCGTTTCAAAATCACTGTCTAGCAAGTCTTCGAAGTTTTCTGTTGTTATCTTCAGCAGCGACATATGGTTACTCCAATGTGTAACGTTTGTTTTGCGCACGGGTCAAGCTGATTACAGTCTTTCTACTCAGCCCGTCTTGAATGCTTGCGATCCTGGGCCATCGCCCCCAACGTCCACTCTGACATTCGCCAAACTTCCTACACCGCTATCGTACCCAGATGTCATTTCCACACCCACACTAGTTATTTATCATATTTTTCCTCCCCGGACGACTTCCACGGTTTAACGTTCCACTGAAATGTCCTCATCCGCAACTACCTCACAGACGGGAAACTTTTCCATCGCGATGTCTCCCCCCACTTGTCTGCCCCTACATTGCCTTTCCCACCGCCCATCCCAACGGTTCTCTCTACACTATCCGCTTCCAGCTCGTCTGTGAATACCACGACTGTCCCAATTCTTAGGGAATTTTTGAACACGCTGTTGAGGCAACAGACCAACATGATGTTGGCCCTAAATCATGTTATGAAAGAGTCGGCGTTCAAAAAATGATGCCAAGGGAGCGGTCGGATGGTTGCATGATCCCTGGCGGGACAAGACGAGCTTGACATAAGAGCTCACTCGTTTTCCGTTCAGGCTTTCGAGCTACTCGTGAACCTGGAGTCCGACTTGAAAATTCAGTCGTACAGTGAGGTTGTGGTAGGTTACTTTCAAACTGCAATTACCGTTCCAGCTGGATTACCTGCATGGGTTAACTGCCTTCTCCGCACGACAACCGGTTTGTCAGTGTATGAGTGAAGCCATAGGCACCGAACTGGCATTGCACGTAGCTTAAGCGGGTAGAAAGGGAGGGATAGCATTTAAGTATTGCACATTGCGACACGCTATCGAAGACAAGTGTGAAGGTTTTGAAAGTCCTAACTGACTGCAGGAGTGCTACTGCCAAGGACTAACTACGGAGAGACCAGGAGAAAACATATAGCACCTAAATGAGAATATGGTTTCACAACGCACGAGACAGAGTGAGGACAGGAAGAATAAGAAGAGAAAGAAACGGGTGAAACATTATACTATCACATAACAAGTTGATGTTTGTTGAAGCAAAATGGTTCACTTCTATTGATGACTTATAGACTAAACCGTCCTATTCTGACTCTCACGTGTGCGTGTCAAACGCTTTCCAACGTAACGTTCACTATTAGCTTCGTAGTTACATAAATGTTAATATTTATACAGTTATGCTATCGTGCACCAAGTTGATGCATGTTGAGGCCGAATCTTCGACCTGGTGTGACCGTTTATATCATGAACTTTATGTTGTTTTCATTTTCACATATGTTTATCGCGTTTCACATGTTGTTTTATTGATATCTACATCTTTTTACAGAGCAGTGAAGCGACAGAGAACTTGTAACTCCCAGATCATTATCCCTAGTTGTCATTATTCTTTTTCAATGATTCCCCCACCGTGTTCCCCGTAACTGCTGTCTCCATTTTGGGCGTATTTCTTATCCCGTTGTGTGGCTCGCACAGCATGTCGTACTTAGCGTTGGCTTACGGCGGTTTAAGACCGCTTTACTATGTAATAGGTGGTGTCAAGGCGTTCCGAGCTATTGTTAACAGCAGATTAAGTTAATATACGCCGTTTTAAGGCTAAGTTACGGTGTATTGGGATGATTTGCTGCGTTTCAGGAATGTTTCACGGCTATTTTACAGTAGATGAACTAAACCAGTGGGATTAGTTTCGCGATACACATTTGGGGCAGGTTAGGGTTGTGCGTGTGTCAAAAACGTAATTCATCCCAAACAGACTCTCGGATTGGTCACTGTAGAACACATTGGGTTTTGTGTAATCCATACGTGATTATGCTAGTAGAATAGGTGCATGGCTTCAAGAGTAACGTCACTGAGATCAAGCTAAATTTGATGCAAATGCTCCATTCAGAGCCCTCATAAAAAGCGGTACATACCGCGTCCGGCTTTCTTCAGCGTACGATGTAGCCGTTGTTTCGCATGAGTTTATTCCGATGACGCAATACGTTCATCACATAAAGTTTCCATCATCGCGTTCACCAAATCCGATATCTGCAAGCTACCTATGTGTACATGTGTGGGGCAACTCATTCTGCTTAATGATATAAACAGATGATTCACTCCAGGTTATTTCGCTTCGCGGATTTTTGGGCTTGTGCACACAGGGCACACTGTTCACAGACAGGTTCAAGTCAACATCTATGATGGGTGTTGTGCAGGATCTCTTTTTCTTTTCCGTTGAGGGTACGAACGGGAGCTGTAGTAGACAGAACTGACAAATATAAATTGCAAACGTGCACCCACCAGTTGACGGAGGTTGTAGCTGCCTGCTACAGAATAGACACTCACATATGCCGGCGTTTTAGACGCATTCGGAGTAGAAGATTAGCCCTTCTCCATCATAGCGATAGATGTCCGTCTGCACCGGTTAGCCGCAATATCCACGTGACAATCCGCGTGTGAGTTTTTTCATCCATCTTTGTTGTTTATTGCTCGTAGATGTGCTAATAGGTTATAAATCTTGTCCATCACAAACGTCTTCACCGCTGTGTGCTCACCCATCATATCTGAAAAAAGTTCAGCTTACGTAGACAAGCAACCTTCTCATTACGCACGTACCCGTGCATCAATGGTCAGCCGTGTCCTTCGCCGTTCGTAAATAGAATGCCGAAGAAAAAAATTATACACAATGAAAACAGTGGACAATACAGGCTTCAACATGTGTCGAATGTTTCTACTGTCAGCAGTTGACCTAAAGTTCCCATAAACATTCGCGAAATACTGCTTATATTTAGCAATAGACGTAGTGTACTCGAACAGATTCCTACGGTCGTTCGCCTCACTCACAGTAAGTCTACGACTTGAAGGATAGAATTCATATACCAGGCGATTAAGGGGATGGTTGTGCTTTTACTCGAAAGAATTCACAAACTGACAAGCATTTTGTCGGACCACATGGAATCGCGAGTTGCAACGAGTAGCGAGAATTAACTTGTCAACCAAGAGAAACATCAACCCATTAAACACGCTGCACTTCTCTGCATTCGCTCTTGTGTTTAAGTACTTCGTGAAGTGTTAGTAAATCTAGACGACTCCCAGAGTTTCATGACAGCCAACCTTATCGTATTTCAGAGCTGTCTTCGAACTACGGCGTGTTCCATGAGCGTAAACAACACCAACATCCTCCATGTACCTCTACAATCACTCCTAGAACTGTAAGGAAGCTTGAACTTCATAATTTTTGAAAATATTCTCAAAAACTTTAATGCTTTCCATTGTAGAGGCCTAGTCAATCAAATGATAAAAATGACTAAAATATGGCAACACAAAGAGAAAATTCTGACCGTAACGGATGGGTGCAAAAGATAAGTGTTAAAATGAAACGGAGGACGTATCAGCAAAACCAGAACCACTTAATGAAAACCAAAGGGCCGCTGAAACAAATAAACTACTGCACGAAAGAACAGAGCGTCAGTGGTTGTAGTGTTCAAAATTCGCAGTTATATTTCATAAGTCGTTTTTGTACGTTTTTGTACATACCGTTTTGTTAACTTCATCTGTACACTTGTTTGAAACCATCATTATCACTTTTTAAGTTGAATCGTCAACACGAATAGACGGGAGTTACTGCCCATCGTCTCTGTCGTCTTCATTTGTGCGGATTTTTGGGCCGGTAAAGTAATTGCACAGAGAAATACATTAGCTCCACGTATCGGCCGACCTGTTGATGCTCAACGTTCATCATCTCGCGTCGCTTGTGAAATTATCTATCGGTGGTCTAACGAATCTCATATCTGACGCTGTCTTTCTCTCTTGTAGTGGTCTGTTCAATCCAGCGGACCTTGACTTATTAGTGGGTCGTTCCCATTTTGCTGATACGTCTTCTGTTTTATTGGTATGCTTGCCGTTTGAACAAAATCCGTTACCGTTACGGCTCTTTGGTGCTACCATATTTCTGGTCATTTTTATCATCTAATTGATTAGGTCACTACCGTATTGGTGAGTCCGCTTATTTTTTCCTCAACAATTCTTCATCCTTCTGTTTGGTATTATTATCGATGGGTGACGACACCATGGACATTGACATAAAAGCCGAACCTGACTGCGGTTCCGCCAAATTGAGGCCGTCTTTACTGCCAAGCGGATAATATCAGAGAAAATACAGTTGTCATATGTGGTGCAACTTCTTCCATTCGATGTCGCAGCAGAAGTTAAAGACCTGTTGGGACCAATCCTGTCCGATTTCCCCCAAACCATCTTAAAAGGCACGATCATAAAAGGGACTGGGAAGCCAGAAGCTAAATTGTTAAAGGACTGGTTCAACTCAATCTAGCTGGGTTTCTGGTCCCCATCCTAACTGTTACAAAATATTAGAGGCGTTTTGGGCCTGCGGAAGTTTAATGATGTCAGCTTGAAGCAGCTGTGGGCGGCAAAGCTGCCGTCTACAGTGCGCACATTTTGACCAACATGGATGAGAACAGCTCAGTGGACAAATCGGCAACCCTTGCGGAAAAGGTATTATAAACCTTCCTTTCACAACCGGTGTGCGCCACAACCATAGCTGCTCCCACGTTGTCCCCTTCAGTCCCAACTACTGATGATAGCCTGAAACCTTTGATATAGAAAATGTGCCATCGTATAAACAGTATGGCCATGCAGATCAACGAGCTGAAGAGGCATTCACCCAGAAGTCGTGCACGACCGAACTCCCGAAGTCCATCAAGGTGGTGTTGGTACCACCAAAACTCTAGACTCAAAGCGAAGAAGTACATCCATCAGTGCGCACTCCGAACTCACCACGCGCCACCGTCAAAACAGGGGGCCAGCCAGTAACGGCGTCGAATGTCGCTGGCCCAGCAAGTACTAGTCGCTTGTTTTTCAGCAGTAGCCGATCGACCGGCTCGCGGTTTTTTATCGATACCGGAACCGAGCTCAGCGTTATTCCAGCACATCCAAATGATCGACTTCATTTTGGCCAGTATACCTTACAGGCTGCAAGTCGAAGTCGCATCAAAACCTACGGGGAACGCTCTCTCACTGTTGATCCTGGTCTCCGGCGAAGTTTTTGATGGGTCTTCCTGCTGGCTGACGTTCAAACGCCCCTGGTTGGTGCCGACTTTCTGACACATTTTAACATTTCTATTGATGTCAAGAGGCGTACGCTAATTGACAACACCACTGCATGCACAGTGAATGGTGTCCAATGGACGATTGCATCAATCAGCATCCGGCCCGCTCTTCCACCAACACCGTCTTTCGCAGCACTGTTGAAAGAATTTCCTTCGTTAACTCAGCCGCGCTCACATACGGAGACGGTTAAGCACAATGTGGAACATCATACTATAACACGCGGTCCGCCGATTTTCGCTCGCCCACGCCGTCTACATCCAGACAAACTTAAAATAGCCAAGACTGAATTCGAACATGTGCTTCAGACACAATTTGACCTTCAAACAGCTCTTGGGCAACACCATTACACGTCGTACCCGAAAAGTTCCCGGATGATTTGCAACCTTGCGGTGATTACTGTGCTCTTAACAACTGCACAATCCCGGACAGTGCCCTATACCACATATCCACGGTTTTACTTTAGGACTCGCTGGAGTTGAAATTTTCTCTAAATTAGACTCAGTATGCACTCATTATCACTTCCAGGATGTCCAAGAAGACATTGCAAAGACAGCTATCACAACACCTTTCGGAATTTTTGAATTCACAAGGTTGCCCTTTGAGCTCCGCAAAGCAGCTCAAAAATTTCACCGATTCTTGGATAAAGTGTTGTGTGGAAGATATCTTGATCGCCTGAAGCTCAAACGAGGAGCACTTGTCTCATATTTGTGCCGTTTTCGACCGTCTGGCGCAACATGATATTAAGGTCAAAATCGACATGGAGTTAGCTCATTGAATTTCCTGGGACATAGCATCAAACAAACCGGCACAACACTTTTACCAGATAAAGTTATGTTTACCTCGACCTTTCCGATTTCCACTACAACGACGTAACTCCGACGACTCCTCGGCATACTCAACTATTATCGGCGTTTCATTCCCGATTGAGCAGACATTTTAAAACTTCTAACAATCCTGGTTGACTCCGAACCCAAGTCAGGTGAACTTCCACTCGAAGCCAAAGCGGTTCTGTCAGCAGCAAAGGAAGCTTTTGGCCGCACCACTAAATTATGCTTCAATAGTTGCGGTCCAAACTTCCCATTCCTTCTCACCACGGACGAATAAAATGCTGCCGTCGGCGCGATCTTAGAACACTCCGCGAATGGTGAACAACAACCCTTTACCTTTCACTCTAAAAAGCCACAACTAGTACGGACTAAATACGGCACCTTTGGACGTGAACTGCTGGCAAGCTACTTGGCGATCCGTTACTTTCGATACCTTTTGAGAGGCCGGCACTTTGTCGTGAAAACCGACCACAGGCCTTTGACATTTGCTTTTCGCTCCAAACCTGATCGGTTCTCCCCGCGTGAAATCAGATATCTGGACTACATCTCGAAATTCACCATGATCATCCGACACTTACGTGGTGACGCTCACATCGTTGGTGATGCTTTATTACATCCTGACGTCAACCCAGTCCAATCGCCACCTTCCTTCGATTTGTCCGAAATGGCCACAGCCCAACAGTGCAGTGAGGGCATGAAGGACGTCCCATATGTAAGTCCTTGAAGGTATCTACCATTCCTCTGCCTTTGCAAGCTACTGATATTCTGCGTGATATTTCAACGAGTACACCTAGATCTTTTGTTCCACGTTCTTACCGACGTACTGTTTCTGATCAATTCGACCGTTTATCTCACCACGGAAGACATAGCACATTGACGTTGATTTCACAACGCCTCGTTTGACCCCCTACGAACAAAGATGTTCGCTTCTGGTCATAACAGTGTATGGAGTGCCAAAGCAGTAAAGTGCAGAGGCATACGGTTACCACACCTGGCACACTCTGCCAACCAGACGCTCGTTTTTCCCATGTACGCCTTGACATCACCGGCCCACTACCACCCCCCAACAAGTGACGTATATACTGATGGCAATGGAACGCTTTACTCGTTGGCCTCTAGTGATGCCCATTAGAGATGTTTCGGCGGAGATAGTTGCTAAAACCTTCTTGGAACATTGGGTCGTTGATTTTGGTGTGCCAGCTGCAATCACTATGGATCAATGCACCCAGTTCCAGTCGTCCCTTTTTCGCAACTTCATGGGGTTACTGCGTTTCTCGTACATTAAAACGACGGTGTACCATCCTTGTGCTGATGGCTTAGCAGAGCGTTTTCACCGACAACTAAAAGCCTCGAGGACCGCGCAGTCCGACGCAACGAAGTGGAGCTAACGTCCACCACTTATTCTCCTCGAAATCCGGTCTACCGTTGAAGAGGAAATCGGCTGTACCACATCTGAATTAGTTTACGGTAGCAACCTGCACCTCCCAGGATAATTGAATCAATCCTCGACTTATTCCGACCCAGGCACGGATTACGTTTCACGTTTATGACAGCACACATCCGGCCTTCGTTTCACACCGACCCGTCAACACTGGCGTCGAAAACAAAAACCTATGTAAATTTACTACATACCACTAACGTCAAAGTTAGTATGTTGGCGTATGTATCACAGTTTTATTCGTGGTTGTGTAATGAATCTACGCCATCTCTACTACCGTAGGCTACATTTACCAGGATAACAATGTTCTTGCTAATACCGTTGGGAACGCCGCTCAGCAAGTTCGACGCCTGTTTGAATTCTGGAAGCCGACTGGAATTTCCGCTCGCGATCGTCCTCTCTAGCGGCTGCCGTGTGGTTATGCTCAAGGTGCTCTCACGTCCAACTCACTGGCGCCCCTAATCGTTGTGCTGAAGTCCGCTTGTGAACGCTGGGTAAATCAATAAATAAAGTTTGTTTGCAGATCCACGTCTTCTCATTGTGACTTCCGATCCGCGTTAACATAAGGCTGGGGAAACCTCGAGCGTACGGACCTTGGAACTAGCACAACAATAAACATCAGCCATACCGAATTTCGAAAAAGACCTACGTCAAGGTCGTCTTTGATTATCAGCAAATTAAAACAAACGTATAACCACGAGTGACACACATTTCACTTATTTTAATTTCTACATGAGGTGCTGTGTTTAGGATGCCGAACTTGTGGTGAATTCTTTTCTACCACGAGAACCGAAGAAATCACGGTCTACGACTATATAGTGCCAAATAGCACTCACCCAGTGAGCACACAACTATAATTGTGTGCTCACTGTGTGACACTTGTGTGACACTTGAGTGTATACACTGTAACTTAATACTGGGTCACTTCTTAGTTGTTTGTTGTACTGTTACCTGTTTCTTATAAAGAGAATTACCGGCGTAGGCTACAGCTACATGGTCAAGGTACATGGGCGTATTGAAGTACATGCTGGTGTATGAGGTCATTTATGCCACTGCGGGCACAAAATAAGAACGTATGAAGTATAATAATGAGCCGGTTCATTTCTATTACTTGAAATGTGCATCGCATTTCATTACATTCTAATATTGCCCTTTTTTAATGCATTTTTACACACACTACGCACTTCTTTTTTCACGTATCTTGCTTGCATTTCGTGTCGTTATGGAGTGTCTTAGGGGTCGTTAGAAAGAGAACGACGAGTGAAACAGTAATCTATTTTTAGCTGTCCCTTTGGGTATGCACACAGCGTCATATGCTTTAAAGCATATGGGAATTTTCACAAGGACCATGTACAATAATCCTACGCCAGAATTACCACAGTCCATTTCATTGTGATATTTCATTATGTTGTTTTAACTTATTTGTTGGTAGTCTAATGTACGACCGAAGGTTGGACGTAGTAAGTGCAGCTTGACGCGTAAAGGGCGTAATCGCAAATGTAATCTGAGTGTAGTTTGAGTGTAGCTTTCTCAGTGTCACATGAGCGTCACAAGTTGTCCCATTGTTACTCTTAAACTACACTCGTGCTGACTGGGCAGGGGGTTGTTTTTGCCGACTGGCGAAGAGGGAGATTACTGAGCAAGATTGCCGTGATTACAGTAATATGTTATATATATTCCCAGATATATCCATATATACGTGCCGGCTAGCTATCGGCCAGTCAACCTTACTAGTATTCCGCTTATTAAAACGTGCCATCCTTAATCACTTTTTATCAAGCCATCTATTTTCCCCTACCCAGCATGGCTCCCTTCTTAATCGGTCATGCATAACTAATATGTTTATTTTCATGGACAGTCAGACTGAGATGAGGCCATTAATGGCCTCCGTACGGAGATGCCATCTTCTTCGACTTTGCCAAGGCTTTCGACCGTGTCCCACACGGCCCACTGAAACACAAACAGCAGTTTGTGTTTGTACGGAAGAACCTCTTTTTGAATACCGTAAGCTTCCATGGAAGCTTATGGTATTCAAAAAGAGGTTCTTCCGTGGATTGTCTCCTTCCTTGATAACAGAACGTTTAGAGTTAAAACCGGATCAGACCTTTCAGCTCTCATTGCTGCGGGAGCTATTCAAGGGTCAGTATTAGATCCTCTATTATTTCTGATCTACATCAATGACCTTCCGGAAAATATTTTCAGCAACGTCCTGCTATATGCCGATGACCTGAAAATCTGGAATGCCACTGATCCCGGTGCACTGCAGATTGATCTTGATGCGATCGCACATGGAGTAAGAGGTAAGTGTGCACCGCTTACCTTACTTAGGTTCGTAAAATGGAGTTTCTGAGTGAGTTCGTACCACCTGTTACCAGCAGCCTTCGTGCAGCTGAATAGCCTAATCGTTTGGTAGCAAAGCTTTTAAAGTGCGCAATGCAGTGTACTGCAGCCATTGGTTTCGGAAACCTGGTTCTCAGGCACATTTTGAACCGGGTTTTTAAGTGGGTTTTCATCGGGTTTTCAGACCGGGTTTTCAAGTGGGTTTTCACCGGGGTTTCAAGTGGGTATTCACCGGGTTTTCAATTGGATATTATGTTTCAATAACGCACTTGAAAACCTGGTTTAAAGCGGGTATAAGCTAGCTTATACTCAGATTTGTGCTATCAGGGGAGTAAGCGTTGGTCGGACGATTGGAGTCTCCCACTGAATGGCAGTAAGTGCGCAGATATGTCACTCTGTGGAGACTTTGGCAACGCCTTCGTGGTTTATATTGCGTTCGGTACAATAGATATAGTGAAAATCGATCTGAAGAAAGATCTGGGCATCTGGTCGTCGTCTAATTTATCTTGTGCGCATCACCGCGAGATAGCGGCGACAGAAGCGTTTACCTCTTTTAGGATAACTAAGTGCACTTCCCTCGCATAGACAAGAAAGCGTTCCAAATGCTTTACGGGGTTTATAATGCCGCTCCTCGAATATGCCAATCAGGTCGTGTACATTGGTCTGAAGAAAGACACTAGCTGTTGAGCTTGTCCAGCGCGTAGCTACCAAACTAGTCGCTGGCCTAAGAAATGTCGCATACGAGTCTCGACTTGAAATTCTTGATCTATACCCACTGGTATTTCGACGACTCCGCGGTGATTTAACTTTCACACACTTTCTTTTTGGAGTAGGCTTCGTTGATCAGTTCGTCACTGTAGCGAATGATGAGGGTCGACGAGGACATAACAAAAAGTTTTTCAAGCTTGGTCTTCGAACCTTCCTTAGGCAGCAGTTTTTTCCTACAGGGTTGTCAACTTCTGGAATTGTTGTCTTGTTGAGGTCATCAGTAGCACTTCTAGCGATCGCTTTAAAGCATTACTTGACCCTCATTTTCCAAAAATCCTTTTATGCGAGTAATCTTAGTTTGTTTTGTAATATTTACTGTAATTCCCAGGAGCGGCGCTACGCCCTGTTTTCAGTGAATGCCTTTCAGATCAGCAGACGCCCGCTTCTAACCCGTGTATGAATCACGGAATGTAGATTGTTCGGCGTGCAAACGCCTCTGCGTTTATGAAAGTACTATAGTGTTCGTTGTACATATTTGTTATTTTGTATGGTTGCGCAATTCCCGTGATTTGTGCCCCAGGTAACTAACTTGTCGCGCGTTCCGTGAAAGTATATCTGGCACTGCTGCTGTTGTAACCAGTGTAGCAGAATACTATCCAGTCAGTGCCCATTATCGAAAACCGAACAAAAATGAAAAACCAAGACAGCGCGTTGAACCCCGTTTATTGGGATTGACCCTGGGAAATAGTGTACAGAGAAACACGTCAAGCTAACGAGGTGCAGAGCGATTTGTGTTTTTAGCCCCAGGACGGATATTAAAAAATGACTAGCTTATGCAATGGGCAATCGACGAAAACAAAATAAGTAAAAACCGAGGTATTCAAAAATGCACAATTATATGCGATTGTCAAGAATAGTATTTCAGTCGCTACAGTCCGGTTTGCCTTCTCCTAATTGGAGTGAACCACATTGATTAATACTGGTGCAACACGCATGCACATTCTTGTACATCGTAACGAAGCCAACTGACCACAATCGTCTAAATGACACGCCGCTCAACTCGTCTTCCCCGCGGGCGTTGGTTACCTTGCAGGCCCTGTCCTGTTAATGCAGTGGATGTAACGACTGGCGAAAAACATAACTACAGAACACGGAACCTCGAAGAATAGTGTGCGCACTCCGACGGCCTACTGCAAGCAGCCCGTATGCTTCACACCTGGAGGTAGCTCTTTTATGCGCTCAACGCCATTTACGTCGACGTTGATACGCCCTAAGAACCACACCTTGGTCTCCGCAAAACTCCAAAAGAGCAATCAGGTATCACCAAAACCAACTACAAGTAATGCTCCCTGACCTTGGAAACCAATAATTTTGACGCGAAGTTGGTAAATGAAAGAAGATTGCATGACCCTCCTAAATGGTCACGTTCACCTAAGCCGGACTAACGTCGATGCGGTGCTCACACGGATAGTGCAACACGAGGCACATCTATGTAACGTCACGCCACTCTACGAAAACATTAATGCAGTTAAACTATTACAAAGTTCCTATGAGACCACCCTAAAAAGAGACGTACATAATTATCCACTCCCCCCCCCCGAACCGGTCATACAGGATCCTCAACATAGGAGATCATCGGAAAGACAATTCTGAGTGTTCTGCAAAACGGTGAACTACCCGCAGCGACGAAATGGCGCCGGGCTCACAGACTCGGTAAGTGGATTGTATCTAACACAAACAAACCGTCCCAGACCGATCCTAGTCGAATTTCAAGATCTAGTGCTAACTAAAGCTGGCACGATAGCTCAGAGGATGCCAGGCCTAAAGGCTGCAGGTGACACAGCCATGCATCACAAATCTGACCCGTATGTGGCGATGTCAGCTGCACCAGAGATAAAAAGCGAGCGTCTGGGCACAAACCAGGGCCAGGAATCAAATCACAACTCCAAGAGAACAAGACGACGGTGCAACAGTTTAGGAAAGTTAACCACCGACGAAAAATATTGTTTACATCGGTCTGGTTTATATCCTCATATTCAAAAAAACGAACCTATCCCTCGGAGGTTTCCTCCGATACATGTTACCAATCTACGGTGTAGTCAGAAGGCCAAATCGCCAGAGCTAAAATGCATGCTAGCGAATGTAAGCAGCCTACTTAATAAAAGTTGCAAACAACGATTCACTCCGTAGGTATTTGCTTGCTCACAGAAACATGGCTCAAAAAAGAATTATATTTGGGGGATTAGACGCGTGGGTTCCAATGGTATCGCAGTGATCGTGACAATGCCGTTGGAGGCGGTTGCCTATTATTGACCAAAAGTTCACCCGTGAACTGTAACTGCAGCTGCGTGAGTATTCAAACCGCCGTCAGCCTTCTCCATGTCAACCCCCACTGATAGTCTTCGGGGTGTATCGAAGTCCGCTTGCGCAACCAGAGGAAGACGAAGCATTGTTGGAATCATTCCAGTCGGTTTGCCAATCAGGATATCGCATGCTCATTCTAGATTTTAGTGCTCTTAAAGTCAACTGACTGTTGGAATCTATTCGTGGTGAGGGCTTCAATCATAAATTGTTTAACTTCGTCAACGATTTCACATTAACACAGCATGTTAAACTGGCCACGAGATCCCGACCTAGTCAGACAGCCTCAACGGTAGACTTAATCGTAACTCGCCACAGCACCGATGTCACTAACGTGTTGACTGCGGCACCGCTCGGAAAGAGTGACCACATTTGGATTTATTTCTCGTTCCATTGTTCTCTATTAGTAAAGCAGGTACATGAAGTGCAACTTTTTCACTGAATCGACCACAAAAATCTGATATTGGAAGCTGATAGAATGACCTAAAGCCCAACAGTTTCTGTAGAAGACGTCGATAGTTTGCGGGCAAACTACGTTGACAACCCCCGGGCTCTTACAGATAGGAAGGTCCATCAGAAACAAGTTGGAGGAAGGGTTCGGAAGCCATGGGTTCGCCGCTTTCCAACGCAGGTATGTTGCTTTTAAGACATATTCAGCAAAAGGGGATTAGAAACTTCATGATATACAAAAAAGCTCGAAACGAAGCAATTAAGGTAGCAAGGAATGCTTGTCTCATCTATGAGCTCAAACTAGCACGTGATATTAAAAAGAACCCCAAAAGGCTTTACGGTTATACTCAATCCAGGTTCGCTCTAAGAAAGTAAATTGGGACCACACTTTCCTATAACGGAGAAATTATAACAGCTGACAAGGGCATAGCGAACGCATTCATGGCACAGTTTCAAAGTGTTTATCGCTCAGACAGTGGAGCATCTGAGCCTCACTCTAATTCCGTGGGCGTGGCCATGTTGGATCAGGACATGGCGCCCCACGAAGTTGTGCGAGCAATATCCCAACTAAACAGCACAGTCCGCAGGACCCGACCATATCCACCCTGCTATCCTGAAACCTCTGGCCAAATTGCTGGCGTCGCCTTTTGCCCAACTCACATTAGAAACATGGGTAGTTGTGAGGGAATAGAAGCAAGCCACTATAATTCCCATCTTCAAAGATGGTAACCGATCGGAGGTCGGAAATTGCAGACCAGTAAGCCTGACTAGTGTCGTCAGCAAATTCTTTGAACACATTACGAGAGAGGATCTGTCGATTCCTCTGCAAGCAGAAATTTTTCAAAGCGCCTCAATATGGCTTTTTAAAAGGTCGATCTTGTCTTAGCATTCTGCTGACGTTTTTAGACACTGTCACGGAGAAGCTGGATAGAGGAGAAGTGGTCGAGGTATGCTACCTAAATTTCCAGAAGGCCTTCGATTCTGTCAACCACAGGCTTTTGGGCTGGAAGCTACGAGAAGCTGGAATTTCCCCTAGAATCTGTAGGTGAATACAGACGTTCCTAGTTGGAAGGTCGTGCAGAGTGAGAGTAGGAGAATTACTATCGTACAAGGGTTTTCCGTCAAGTCGAGTACCTCAGGGGTCAATCGTCGCCCCTCTGCCCTTCCTGGTATACATAAATGACTTGACCGACAATCTGGCCGGCCCATGTTACCTGTATGCAGTTGACATAAAGCTGGTGGGAAATGCGTCGGACTCGGACGCCCTCCAGGAAGACATTCTGAAGATCTGCGAGTGGACATTAAGGTTGGATTTACCACTGGATGTTCTCAAAAATCGTATCCTCGCTAATGCCTCCCAGTCGACCCCCAGGTATATAAGGGATGCACGTGGAAAGACAGTCGAACTAGCGACTAAACAGCAAACGATATACTTAGGTATCCAGGTCACGAGCACGTTTGCTCCTTCTGCTCAGTGTGCTGCAACTGCGACAAAAGCAAGGCGAGCGTTATACCGACTAAAATCCGCGATCGCCAACCCATGTCCAGCAGTGTTCATTCCACTGTACTCGGCCACAGTTCGCCTCCACTTGAAATATTGTGCCCTAGCTTGGCCACTGCATCTCAAAAAGAACATAGGTGTCCCCGAAAAAGTACAAAAGCCCGCCACACGTGTGGTATGGGGTATGAAGGGTTTGAGCTACCAAGACCGACCAAGCTCGTTGAACTTGTTCTCACTCGAACGCCGGCGGGTAAGAGGTGACCTTATTGAAATGTACAATATTACCCACCACACCGGTACAAGTCCCCTGGTATGTTTGTTCGTGATACGTCAGGACAGAGATTTAAGAAAACAAGATCATGACTGGCTGTTCGATTTAATTTTTTCACTAACCGAGTAGTCAACTCGTTGAACAAATTGCCTGCAAAGGTCGTTGAGACTTCCAGCGTAGATGTATTCAAAACTGAGCTGGACAAATGTTGGAGCAACCTTTTTTCCTACTTTATACTAATCGAAAAATGATTTGCTCTTGCTGTTCAGGGCAATCTGGATTTGTCCTCTGTTTCTTTTATCCCCACCCTTAGACCACAACCGAACGCATCCGCATCGATAGAAAACGCAGTCTGGTCAATCTACGGACCACACCAGTCAAGCATCAGGACGTCAACAGGCGCAGGCTTTCATCAAGTTCTGGATTTGAAATTGAACACGATCGACAGGTTACGTTATTTGATGTTCCGTCGATATTGTATACTCGTCTATTCGGATTCCCACTGCAGTACCTTCATGATATCATCATCATAGACACTGATGCTTGACTGCTACGAAGAAGAAAAATCCCTGTATAGGAAAAAGGAAGGAGAAAAGAAAAAGGACAGGAAGCGACCTAATTACTAAAAGAAAAATGTACCTATATCTGTATTCAACCATTCAACATCAAGATGCCTATCTAGTGTGTACGTGCGCCAAATGAACGCTTTTCCAGGTATACACGACGATTACCAAACACGAAATAAGAATACGAATAATTGCGGCAGACCGGACGTATATTGTACGATAATTACAATAGGTCTTAACCAGCGCTAAATGGCACAAATACGTGAAAGCAGCTAAGGAGGTTGAGGATCCGACCGTCGAGCGCACGAGCAAGCCGGGAGGGTTTACGGTGCACATGGGCCGACAAACATGCAGACAAGCAAACGCAATGGCATGCACCAGGCAGATGGCAGATGAAAATCCTTACGGTCCTATGTACAGTGTGAACTAAGATTTTGGGAAGAATTTTACACATCTTGCAGCAGGCAGACCTGGGTTATTTTCAGGCCACTACATCTACACCTTGCAAACAAACAACCATGCTGTAGATGAAGTAAGGCGTCGTCAGCAAGACAACTTCCTCATGGCTTTCACTGTCTCGCATCATCAAATACGTTTACTTCACAGACATTTGGGACAAACAACGACAGCATTCACGCCTCTGAGCTCGGCTAGCCGCCATCCCACCTAACGCCTCAAGCCACCGACTCTGGGGCTCGCGAAGACCCCAACATTGGAAACGAACTCGACCTGCAGTGACCAACCACTTCGCGAATAACTTCATTTCTCTACGCCAGGTCATCGTCTGTCCACCTCGGACCTTACATCAATCGGCCGCAGCGTCGGCAAGGCGTACTCGGTGTGGGAGACGACTAGCTGGCATCCTTAGTGCATGACCTAACTCTTCTAAGTCTGTACAAATGTAAAGCTTGAACGAAGGAACTCGTTTGACAATCAATACCAAATACCCGCCTCCTAACCTCCTCGCTGGTGCCACCCGATACGAGCAATGGAACGCAAACGTCGGTGGTCAAATACCTACAGACGGTTCACGTCTTCTTTCCTGAGCGGCCAAGTTTCGCTGCCGCAAAATAACACTGCCCTCACTATCGCCTTATATGCGCGACCTTTAGGCATCAGAGAGACCTCTCTGTCGCCAGATGTGCTCCAGATTAGGCAGCATCGCCCTAGCTTTAGAGGTACGCGCTTCTGTTTCATTCCATACACCTTCGCCGCCGCTAGTGCAGCTTCTCAGGTGCATAAACCAGTCAGGAACTCCCAAAACTTTAATATCCAGCATCAGATTAATATAATCACAACAACCTTGCGTAATCATTTTGCATTTTGAGTCGACAAAGCGCATTCCGAAGCATTTTGCAGAACAGGAAATAGCGTCTAGCATTGTGTATGGTGCTTGAAGAGTGTCAGACAGCCGCACTTTGTCGCCAGCAAAATCAACATCAGTTAGTCTTCCACCAAGTAGAAGGTCCACGCCGGCATCTTATGAATCCCGGAGACAGTCCTCCATTACATTGTCCATCACGAAATTGAACAAAAATGGCTAAAGAGAACAACCTTCACGTACGCAGCTCATGGTGCTGAACCTGTCAGACAGTCCACCGTAAACCTTAACCTGGGCTGAAGTATGGAGATAAAACGCCGATAGTATGTTCACATATTTGGTCGGTGGACTCCTACGTTTAAGTGATTCTAAAAGTGTAGATCGATCCACCGAATCGAACACACCTTCTTAGTCGCATTAGTGACCGCGTAGGAGTGCCTAGGTAACGAGGCATGGTCCTATGGAGACATAACAGAACCATTCTTATAGTTGTGGCACTGCTTTCTTCCGCTTCAGGAAGAAGGGGGTTAAAAATGGTACTCACAAGCAAAGAGCTCAGCGGTTGACCGTAATCACCGACGTTATATCCAGTATGGTCGAAAAAAAAACAGTATAATCCAAAGGCCTGATGTAGCTCCAATTATATCCACTGCGCGCAACAGTGCTTATTATCAGACATTAGTCTTATTCACTGCGCCCTCGGGCTACGCAAACCCCTCACTGCCAAGTGAGTGAGACTACTGAGTCATTGGCTGTGGTGATTCGGAACGTACGCTCAACAGACTGTTACTAGAAGAGAATGTGAGTTGCCAGAACGATAACGAACGTGTTGAATAATGTAGACGGAGGAAAAGATACATTCACTCTCTGTGGGAGTAAATTCGGCAGGACTTTCGTGAGTTATAGAGCACAAACTATGAGTAATGTGATATAGGGATTTTACTTCTCGATTCCTCAGAACGTATGGTCTCATTCTGTGTTGCTTGCTCAGAATAGTTTCGTAGACGTCGTGATTATTACAATCAGTATAATGATTTTCCTCAAACCCTGATGCCGGAGGAGCCACTGAGTTTGATTTGGGTGCTTCATTGTCCTTCTCTGTTTCTGCTTCGTCGGTCATTACAGTATCCTCCGAAACTGGTGCCAGATTGCGTAAGGATACTGTGTCTTCACGGCCGTCGAGGTGGCAGACGCGAGCGTATGTCGGATTGCATTCTACCAACTCAACTTCCTCTACGTACGGGTCACATTCCGACGTCCGGTTTTGTTTTCTGAGGAGGACTGTCGGAGTTCACTAACCAACTTGATAAGGAGATACCCGTGGAAGCTCTACGGTTATGATAGAAAATTCGCTCATGTGGTGTACAATTGGTCGCGGTACATAGTAAGGGACGTATAGAATGAAGCGCATCTGTCAGCACAGTTTCCCAATATTCAACAATACGGCTTTTTGAGTTGAGTGCTAGCAGTATAGTTTTCCATATGGTGCCGTTCAGACGCCCAACTTGCCCGTTTGACTGTGGATTATAGGCTGTGATACGACTGGTTGCAATACCCTCATCGTGGAGAAATGAAAATAATTCTTTCGAAGTGAAAGCAGAACCACGATCAGAATGAATGAATGAGGGCAAGCCCAAAATGAAAAATAAATTAGTAAGGCAATTAATCACTGTAGAGTAAGAAGTGTCGGTACACGAATAAGCAAAAGCGAAGAGGGAAATTTCATCGATAATTGTCAAGAAGAGGATGGGGATGAAGGGATGGGTCTGTTAAAATCAGTGCTTAATCTCTCGAATGGTTGGATTGCTTTTATCGAAGCTGTGTGTGGCGGAATGATAAAACGAGTTTTGTTTTCAACATAAACTTTGCATTGAGCGGTGATTCGTTTGACATCCTCGAGGCTGAACGGTAAATTGCGTGCACGG